>JAQZBX010078181.1:0-14179 GCA_029593785.1 Cabassous unicinctus
GGCTCAGGGGCCTGAAGGAGGCTCTGGTCTGGGGACCACCTCTTTGCTCCCACCTTTTGGGCCTGAGCAGTACAGGGTGGATGGGCCTCACCTGCAGCTGCCTCCTACCCTGAGCTGGGGCCTGGGGAAGGAAGCATGGGCCCCGGTGTTTCAGGAGCTAACGCGGGAGGTACAGGTGGAGCACTCCTCTGTGGGCTCCCCTGGGGTCTCGGGGCCGCTCACCTGGGCAGCCGCACCCCAAATCCCTGCCTGAAGGCCACTGTGGCCTCTGCCCCTCTCCCTAGGCAAGCGCGGCTGGGCCTGCTGCACTGGGCGCCGTGAGGGGAGAAGTCGCCTTTTACTAGGCCGTCGGCGTTCGTCTAAATAGGCTCAGGGGCCCAGTGCCCTCACGCCACTGAAGGGTTGCTCTCCCGCCTCACAGACCCTGAGCCCCTCCGCCACGCACGCGGGTGCCCCCGCCAACAGCGCCCACTCGGATTTCGTGGTTTGCCGTGTTCGGCTGAGGGCAGCCCTGCCTCCTGCTGGTTTGAACCCTGGGTTGGTAGTAGGTTCCGGAAGGTGCCCCGCCCTGCCCAGCACCTTCTGCCATCACACGAGGCTGAGAGTATGATGAAGCCAAAGAGGAGAACCCTCCAGAGCTCCCTCGAGCTGCCGGGAAGTGCTGGCAGAAGCACCCCCAAAAACTGGAAGTGCTGGCAAAAGCACCCCAAAAACTGGAAGTGCTGGCAAAAGCACCCCCCAAACCCGCATCCAAGCTTCTTAATGTTCTCCGCAGCCAAATGGCTTTGCATTTGAAAGCAACATAAATAATTGTGAGCTGCAGTGCATTCTAATCAGAGATATGTATTTTTTCAAGTCTTGGCAATTCTTGTTCATTACTAATACAGAGAGAGACGCAGCCCACTGTTTGGTGCGAACGTAAAAGAACATTTCCCGCCATGAAGCCTCTTTGCAGAGCATTCCAAGGTACAAGTCAGCCATGGAGGCTTGTTGGATTTTTATTCCTTGCTTTCAAAAACACAAGCTGTTTTTCCCCCGGAAGAGCGTGTAATGTGCGAAAACATTAGGGGTATTGCAAAATGGTTGCGTGAAATAACTGTGGAAATACTTCACTAAAGCATTAACCTTCCTTCACTTCTCTTCCCCTCCCAACCCAAAGAGGGGGGATTTCTCGAGTCCTTATCTTGTTCCTCTGTGTAATTGCTGCCTTAAATCACAAAAGCCGGGAGCGTTGTGAATGCAGTGCACAGAGCTGGATTGAGACTCTGCTCACCTAAAGCCACACAATCCAGTTTTCCCCAGAAGAGAAAACAATGGGAAATTATAGGGAAGCCAGAATTTTCCTCCCCAAAGTGTTTATGAGCATCCGTGCTCCTATCGTATGACGAGGGGGTCCGTGTCCCTCATCCCTCGCAGCCTCCCTTTCGCTCGTGATGGTTGTTTTTTAATTAAGAGACACTTTGCAGCCTGACACTGAGATAAGGGTGGGGAAGCCCCTTGCTTTTGTTAAGAGTGAAAAAGCTGATAGCACATTGTGTAGCAGTTAATTGTGGGGTTTGAAAATTGCAGTTACAACTTTGCACCTGGTGGTTTTTTTTGCCTGATTCAGAGTTTAGTTCTTTTAAGTTCTTGGCATCTCTGGGTACCAGAAGAGGAGAGCGGGCAGCAGAGTGTGGGGAGGGCCGAGGCTTCCTCCAGCTTCCCAGCAGGCGCCGCACAGCCTCTGCCGCCAGGGCGCCGGCGGTGGTCTCTCCTGCGCTGACTCGTGCTTTGGGTGAGCATCTGGTGTTGAGAGGAGCTGTGTTCTCCTTCTGGTCTCCTGACGATGCCCCGCGGCCAGGGCCAGCTCCGTGTGCCCTGCTTCCTGGAGCTGTCTTCTGAGGTCTGCTCTGGGCTCGCTGGTGGCTTGGAGATGTCCGCAGGATGCACGCGTACCCCGTTCAAACACCACCGACTTCTTCTGTCTTCTGCTTCCTGCGTATCTGTTGTTGGGATTTTGGGCTACTGGGGCAAAGCCACGTTCCCTTAGCATCTCCCACGTAGCCTCTCGACGCCAGGCACCATGCTCAAATAGCATCTCAGTTAATTATTGCAAAAAACTGGTGAGGCGGAAAGTCTGATTTCCCTTTGACATGAGAAGTAAGAATTCGCTTGGCGGTCTCCCCTCGTCGCAAGGGGTCAATAAAACTCTCTGTCGGACTCTGGGTTTGTGCCTGGTGGTTTTAGGCTGGTTATGCCAGGGAAGACGGGATGTCCAGAGAGGCTAGAAGCTTCCCAAGATGCAGCTCGCCTTGCCACCCAGCCCTTAGCTTTTTCCAAGGCAGCACACAGTAGGTGCTGGTCACACAGTAGGGGCTCTATTGGATGAATGATTGGGGGAATTGAGATGACTCGAAATATTCCACAGGACTTTCTCCTTTCAGCAGCCTAAAGACTCTAGTCCAAAGGCTGCCTTTCTCTGAGAGGGGCCTTTACTTTTTCAGGAAGGTTCCTTAAATGCACATCTAATGTGCATTCAGTGGGAAACGAGGCTCACTGGGAGCTAAGCAAGCCTGGGCCAGCTGGGACAGGCATGGACAATGCCGGAGGTGCCCCATCTGCTCCCAGCTCTTCTCATTTGTCTAAATCATCAGGAAAAAATCATTCCTGGTTCATTGACCTTTCTGCAAATTTTAATTTACACCCAGGAGTAAAATGTCATATAATTTTTATGCATTTGGCTGAGCTTCTTCACTGCTATCCTTTTTTAAAAAAATCTTTATCAAGATCTCATGTCAAAATTGTACAAGGGATAATTATAATTACCTCGGGATAAACGTCTCATTTGCATAATGCACCCACAGGGCATCTTCACGCAGACAGAGGGACGGTGCAAGTACAGGACTGTCGTTGACCGTCAGTGTGTGTCCAGGGCCGCTTGTGAGTCTGGGATCTGGCCACGAGCTGTGCACTTGCCAGCAGTGATCGCCTCCGTTAGCTGGCTTTTTTCTGCCGGGGATTAAGTCACCAAAATATGGATTAAGTGGGCCGGAATCTCTGGAGACATGTTCTTGCAAGCCCAGCCGGGTGCACGGTCTCCCTCCACGGGTGGTGGGAGAGTCCGTGGTTGCTGTGGGTTGAGCTGTGTCCCAAAAAGACATTTTCAAGTCCTCACGCCAGTCCTGCGGGCGTGACCTTATTTGAGAATAAGGTCTTTGAAAACGGTGTGAGTTAGGATGGGGCCATCCTGGACGAGGTGGGCTCCAACCCGCATGCTGGTGTCCTTGGAAACTGCACAGGGGACCACGTGGCAGAGGCAGCGAGCCACGCCGCGAGCCAAACAGCCCTGCGGACGGCAGAGGAAGCGCGGCCCAGCCGACCCCTTGATTCCCACGTCTCGCCTCTGGAACGGGGAGACGGCGGATTTCTGTGGTTTTAAGCCGCACGCTTTGTGGTACTTGTTACGGCGGCCCAGGAAACTGAGACCGTGGTCAGGGACACCGCTGGGCCCCCAGCGGTGAGCTGTGGTGTGTAAGAAACTGGGAGCAGGGCTCGGGGAGGCTGCACTCTTCTCTGCCAAAGGATAGAAGCCGTAGACACGGCGGAGCATCCACCTTCGGAAATCTTAGTCTAACGTGAGAAAGAACAACTAGACTGCAAAGAGATGGAGGAAGAGTTTGCAGCAGACGTACAGCAGGCTCCCAGGCTGAGACAGAGGGAGGGACCCCGAAAACGGTCTCTTTAGATGCAGGACTCGCTTACGCAGGTTATCGTTTTCATTTCCATTTTGTTTCTTGTGGAAAAGAGAGCACGGTTCAAAAGCGTGGTTTTGCCTCCAAGTGTGGTGTAAGGTGGTTAATAAACAGCAAAGACGGCCTCTACGGCCACTCGCCCCTCCTCCCAGGCACGCAGTGGGGTGCTCCTTCTTCACTCTCTTTGCAGTTAGGGTGGCCTTGTGACTTGCTTTATCCAATGAAACAGGAGGAAAAGCAAGATGCAGCCAGCCCCGTTACAGGACATGTAACATGAGCTCTCTCGTTTTAACCTGAGATTTGAGAGCTGTTTGTTACATCGGCTTAATCCAGCCTTATCCTGACTGATACACCCTGAATTTCCAATATTCATTTCTTCCAAGGTTAATAGAAATTGCATGGGAATTCAACAGTTTTGAGAAATAATGAATAAAGTCATGCAGGGTCTCCACTATTGAAGAACTTGCCAGACCATTTAGTGCTCTAACGTGCACTGACAGTTTCCAGGAGAAAATGCCCCGCGTCACACGCACAGAGCCCTCTGTTTGCTCCCCTGAACACTAGCCCTGGAACTTCCTTTGGACTCTGACATAACCCACAAAGATTCTGCTGCTTCTTCCTTCATGCTCTTTAGAAAGAAGATTTGGGTTAGGAATGACCAAGCAGACATCTCGGGTCTTCACTTCCTTTGGGATGGCCCGTGGCTGAGGCAGGGGTGTCACAGAACCCGCTCTTGTCTTCCGTGTTGGGGTAACTCCGTTCGCCATCACTGAGCTCTTCAGTCACAGGTCTGGTAAACGTGCCCGCGATTCCCAGATGATCGGAGTCTACACGGGTTGGAGTTCCAGCCTGGAAGGGGCTCAGGCAGCATTGTGTGTGGCCCCTTTTTCTCCCTGACATCCTTGCCAGGCCCCCTGGAGGCAAAGGGGGGCCTTTCCTTCTCTTTGGGGGTTTATATTAGTCCGACAGGAGATACAAGTAAATAGTATGAGATTTTATAAAGTTGTCTCGTGACCGTGGAGGTGCACGAGTCCAAATTCCGCATGTCAGGCTCCAGGCCGGAGACTCTGATGAAGGTCTCAATGAGGAGATGCTGGCCGGCTGAAGGAGACACGGGAATTCTCTCTCCTGATGCTGAAATCATCACTTCTTCTTTTAAGGCCTTCAGCGGATTGGATGAGACTTCTATCGTTGAAGGCAATCTCCCCAGTTGATTGTAGATGTCATCAGCCATGGATACAATCAATTCTCTGATGATTTAATTCCATGAAATGTCCGACAGTGACAGTCAGCCCAGGGCTGCTGGACCACACCACCTGACAGCCTCACCTGGCCGAGCTGATGCGGGCACCTACACATCACAGGGGCTGTCCCACCCCGAGGGCCTCTTAGCATGGACGGATTCACACCTGCTCTTCCCTGACAGCCACCTCTTCCACGCAGACCCCTTCCTCGCACCTTGCTCACCGAGGCTCAAGCCTAGCGCAGTTTGAATTTACTTGCGTCTCTGCTCAGTGTGTTTCCCGCGTACCGCGAGCCTCCTGAGATCCGTGGCTTTGTGTACTCGGGGTGGGGGGATTTCTGCCTGGGCCCTGTTGTGAGTGGCATCGAGGGCGGAACGGAGAGCCGAGGAGCCTCCATCCTCGGTTTACAGACACCCCAAGGGTCTGCTTATCTTACGGTGGTCCCCACGCATCTCAAAGCCAAATGTGGCTCGGAATCACCTGGGGACAGAAGAGGTTTGCCCATCCCGCGCCTCTGGCTCTGCCTAGGGAAGGTGCAGGGGCTTGTGTGATTTAGCGGTGGGATAAAGTCTGTTTGCACTGTCTGAGTTGCTTTCTGTTTGCTTTAGAAAAATGGCTGGCAGCCGACCCACGTGTGTTTACAGAAGGCTGGCCCGGTGAAGTTCAGGTTTGTGTTTGGATTCTGCCCCAGCAAGCTGAAGCTGACGAGGTGCCAGGAAAGTGGGGTGCCAGCTGCCCGTGGGCCCCCGACGCAGAGGGCAGGAGGGGCTGGGCCGCAGGAGCTCCCGCCGGGGCCAGTGGAGGGTACCTGGGCTGCTCTCGGAGCAGGGACCCAGAGCCCGCCTCCTTCCGCTTGGACTCGCTCTGCGCGTCCTAGCCCCATGCACCCAGCCTGCCCCCAGGGGCACAGGCGTGCTTACCTCACGGCGCAGGGCGCTGGCAGCAGGCAGCCTCGGGCTGTCCCTCCTGGCTCCGAGGCTCCGAGAACTCGGGGGCAGCCCAGGCCTTCCAGCCTCAGCATTCCCCGAGTCTGTGAGACCAGGGGCCACTGCCCAAGCACAGCTTCGGGTTTGTTTCTGGAATCGCCGTGGAAGTTTCCACCAAAACCAAGGTCCTTCCTGACGTAACACGCAGCAGGAGCTGACCCTGAGGCATCGCAGTCAGGAGCGGGCGGTGGGAGGCACCCTCCCTGTGGGCCCACCTGCCCTCCTCCTGCTGATCCCGGCCCGGCCAAGGTCAACGATGCTGTCCTCTGGCGTGAAGGTCGACTGCAGGTCCCACTTCCTGGCTTGGCCTCTCGACCTTGCTTCTGACCTGCGTATCTGTTGTCCAGGGCAAAGGGAAAGAGGTTTTGCTGTTTGTTTGTTTCTAATTGAAAGGAGAGTGAACAGGAAGAAAAGTTGCCAATTCCAGTACTTGTGAGGCACGAAAGAGAACGTTCCCTCTGCGCTGCGAGCTCATCCGTGTCCTCACCCCTCACCTGAGCCCTTCCCTGCCCACAGCCCTCGGGGCGGCTGTCCATCTGCAGAGACCCCGCGCCGGACCACACGCATGGGAACACACCACGTCCGTGCTCCTTGAGTGTGTGAGTGTGGGCTCACGCGTGTCACTCCTACCTATTCCTTCACGTGTGACCAGGGGGCTCCCAGGACACCCGCCCCAGGTGCCTCCTGACCAGTGCCTCGTCCCTCGGCACGCCCGTCCGGCTTAGTAAGCAGCCGTGGCATCCCCGTCGGCATGCGTGGCCGTGGTCCTGGAGCGCTCTGCTGACCCCACTTTATTCAGCCCACAGGCTTTCCCGCCGCGAGCTCATGCAGCTCCGCCAGGCTCAGGGTGTTTTCTGTAGTCGTATCATATTGCTTTCTGCTCAGGACCCCCCACTCAGATGAGGCATCCTGGGGGCAGGACCACCTTTTGAGCGTTGCCGCAAAGGGTCCTAGTTACCAGAAGATTCCACGATGCCCACACCCAGTTTGAGGCGGTAGACGGGGAGTCAGACGGGACAACATGGAAATGCACGGGCTCCCCCCTCAAGGAGTCCCTGCTCAAGCACCAGGCCTTGCCCTGCACCACGAAAATGCACTAAGGGTCCGTCTGCTTTTTATCACCGTGCACTGGCAATTCTAAATGATGTCAGTGGCAAGGGGACAGCCCAGCCACATCACCCCATCCTGCCCCAGAGAGGCTCCTGGGGTGAGCAAAGGGCGGCAGGAAGCTCTGGAGAGAAAGGTTTTCGAGGCTGAGGGAACCCCCAGGGGCTTCTTGGAGGAGGTGACGCCTGGATTGGATGTTGAGGTGTACACGGCCGACAGCTGGAGCGTGGCTACGGGCACTGCGGGCAGGTTTGTACAGCATCTGGCCAGCGGGGAGGATCCCAGCTACCTGGGGGACTCCACACTGGGGGGAAGCCTGAGGAGGCAGGCCGGCTCCTGGGGGCTTTGCTTTCCTCCCGCCATGCGTGAGAACCAGCCCTGTGCCAGCAGCAAGGCCCATGGACGGGTTGGGCTTTGGAGCCATGGGACCTGCCTTCAAGCTCCACCTCTGGCACTTTCTAGCTGGGTCCCTGGGCCCCCTAGGGGTTAGGTTTTCCCTGTCCAGGCTGGGATTGCCAGGGTCAGCCTAATCACGATGGCCCCCTCCTCTCCCTCCCTCCCCAGGGCCAAGGTCATTGCAATTCCTTTTGCTTCTCCCACTCCCTGAGGACGTCCCCCAGCAACCTCACTGTCATGCGTGCATATGCCTCCTCCAGGGTTTGCTCAAGGGGCGCTTCCTCTTGGAGCCCTTCCCAACTGGAAGGATGAAGGATCCACCGGTAGACTTCCTGGAGTTTTCTAAATTATGAACACGAGTGCCCCTCCCTCTTCTGAGTGCAGCCAGGCCCCTCAGTGGAGCAGAAGGCATCCTTGCCACCTCTCCTCGGGTTGCAGGGGAGATAAAATGCAATGGTGGCCCCTGGCTTGCCCGCAGCCTGAGTGGCACCAGGCAGAAGCAGCGCGCCCCAGGCTTGCTTTGAGGGGCCTCCTTGCCCCTGGGCCTGTAGCACTTGCGCCTTCCTGGAAAGCGAGCCTCACATAGAGACTCAGTGGAAGAAAAGGGGCCACCCTGGGTACACTGGGTGCAGCGCGACCCCCACTTGGGGCCCCCTGCTCGCGGTGTCCTCTTGCATCTGGATCTTCCCACAAAGCTCTGTGCTGCCCTCCCCGGCCTGGGGGAGGCTCCCCGACCCAAGCTGCACCCCGCTCTCCAGGGGCCTCCCAGCAGCTCGTCCCCAGCGGCAGTACCCCGCCCCCCACGGTCCTCTGGCCTGTGCCCTGTTCCCACACAGACCCCCAGCTCCCGTGGATCTGTGTTAGTGTCACATCCCGATACACACAGCAGAGAGGACACGGGAAGGACAGGCGGAATGACAGACGGAAGGACAGACGGACGGACGGCTGGGATTTGTCTGGGGGTGGCTGCATAAACACAGCTCTGCCCACCCTGGGGTCCTTCACTTCTCCCAAAGCAGAATCTTTGGTTGTTCTGAGTCCAGGTCTGTGCTGGCTGATAAGGACTTAATGACAAAAGAGAAAGTGGCAGGCTCTGCCCAGGTGTGCTTACCGTCACCCTCCAGGCCAGACAGACAGACAGACGCTCCCACACTAGCCCTTCTCCCACCCCTACCCTGGCCCCATCAGGCTCCGGAGGCTTCCATCTCACAACCAGCATCACAAGCAGGGGCTTTCCGGCTGTAGGCTCGTGCCAGCCCAGCCCCAGCTGAGTCTCAGAGTGGAAGCTAAGTGTCACCTCCTACAGGAAGCCCTCCTCTCCTTGATTGCTTTCTGCTGGGAGCCCCGTCTGCTTGGGCAGGAGCAAACTGCAGTGGGAGAAACTCTGTAGAGGGAGACCTTGCAGTTAGAGCCAGTGCAGGTCCCAGCGCTGACGCTTCCTAAATGCCCCTTTCCAACCCCCAGGTTCCCCTCCTGAGAGTAGCAGAGCTCTGGCCCACACTTGAGAAATCACAGAAAGCAGCTGCCAGTGGGGGCGGGGTGGGGGGAAGCTTCTGCTGGTGCTCGGGGGCTCCTGAGCTGTCGCCGTCATTTAAGAAGGCTCTCGCTCAAGTGGATTCTCTGTTTCTGAGCACAAACGCTTCTAAGCACCACATCGGGTGCTCCCAGGCCCTGCCCACCACCCTGGCCAACCCCCGCTGCGCCCCTCGCCCCCTCCTCTCCCCACAACCCCCAGGACGTGCAAATTGAGCATATTTGGAAGCAGGGTCTTTGCAGGTGGAAGGAGTTAAGGGGGTCTCCTGGGGGAGGGTGGGCCCTCACCCAACATGACCCGCGTCCTCGTAAGAGGAGAGACAGGCAGGGAGAGAGGCCGGGGGAAGACCGAGCGGAGCAGCCGCGAGCCGAGGAATGGCAGGGCTGGCCGGCAAACGCCAGGAGCGAGGCTCCAGGAAGGAGCCAGCCCTGGAGCCTCCGGAGGGAGCCTGGTCCTGCCGGCACCTTCCCAGCAGACTCCTGGTCTCCGGGGCTGTGAGGGAGTGAGTCCCTGTGGTGCTAAGCCACCGGCCCTAAGGTGCTCGTTACCGCAGCTCTCGGAGGCTGATACACAGTCCCACGGGCTGCTCTGTGTCTCGGAGCCTTTGCACATGCGGTTCCCACTTCCAGAACATTCCTCCTTCTGATCTCCCATGGCCAGCTCCCCTTGTCACTGGGGCCTTAGCACAAACACCTCGCCTCTCTCATCCCACGGACCCTCTTCCTCTTGTCACCCCCACCCCATCCTTGTCGTGATGACTTTTCTTCATGCATGTGCTGCTTGCTCGTCCATCTCCCCACCACACCTGGACCTCCACTGACTCCCAGATCCTAGCGTATGTGAGTGTTCGATGGAGTGGAGGGATGGACGGATGGGTGGATGGATCGATGGATGGGTGAGTGGTAGATGGATATTGGATGGATGGATGGATGCATGGACAGACGGATGCATACTCTGTTGGTCGAACCAATGAGTTTCAACCTCATCCATCGCTTTGCACAGCATCCCGGGCACAGTCCCGGCTCTCAGCTCACCTCTGGCTCGTTTGATCTTTCTTCATTTACCCTACAAGAAAAATAATAAAAGGATGTTTCATAACCACAGTGCAACTCTCCAGCTTGCCAGTCTTGGGGAAGAGGCAGCTTAGTGCTTCCGTAAACGCCAGGCAGGCTGCTGAGGACAAGCGGATCCTCTGGTCACTCGCTCCCGTTCCGCACGCGCACTGCCACCCCCACTCCTTCCACAGAGGAAGCAATTAAAACCGATGAGGGTAAAGGGCTAAACTTAAAAGGCGCCTAATGAGGGGATCTGCCTGGGCGCCTTCCATTGCGTGTCTGATGCCATTTCGGCATAAGCTTTGAATAAGCCTCACTGCACGTGTCTCTACGTGGGGTTGGAGAGAAGTAACTTTTTAAGAAAGTTATTTGCACCCTCCTGGAAAAATGAAAGAAGTGGTTCTCTGCTGTTTAGCTGAAGGCCAAATTCTGACTGCTACCCACGTCGAATAGCCAGTGCAGGGGATCTTAAGATCTGAGAGCTGGCCGAAGCCAGGGAAGGTTTCGCTCCACAGACCCCCGGGCTTGGGAGGCAGAACTTTGACACGGGGGATTGGCACCCGCTGCAAATTTTATGAATGCACAAAGTTCTAAGAAAAACGTAGCAGCAGCAGGCTGGCTGCATGCTTTGCATTTTTCACTTCAATTAAATTAAGACATTTGTAACAACCCGAGGCCCTAAGCCCTGCGTATTGTGGGACTCAGTACCGATTGGTGGAATTACTTGAGTGAATGGATGCATTAGAAAACGCCATTTTATTTCAGCGCGATCCATGTCCTTCTCTATAAAGGAGGGGCTGGAGTAGATGATTTCTGTAGCGGCTTCCTGTCCTGGCGTTTTCTAAGTTTGTGGCTCTCCTAAACACCGACTCGTCCCCTCACGAGCCCTCCACAGCTCCCCTCACTCTGGCTCTCCCTTCCCGCTCGCCGCCTGTTCCTGTCTCCTGAGGTTTTCTCTGCGGAGCTCTCTGCTCCTTTGCCAAAGGCCAGGTGACTGTGGGGCTCCCTCTGGCTCTCCATTCAGCGCCTTCCCTCTCGTGGCTCTTCTTTCACAGCACACGGCTGGGTCATGGGGCTGGACAGCGAGCCTGGGGTCCTCTGGCTTTTCAGCATTGCGGCGGCTATGCCGGGTCTCTTGCCTTTCCGTAGAAACCTCAGGATCAGCTTGTCCACATCCACGGACTTTCTTGCTGGGATCCTCATTGGGATTGCACTGGCTGGGGAGATCGCCCATCAAAGCGGCAGGGACGCTTCCTGTCCGTGGCCAGGACCACCGCCATCTATTCAGCTCGTCTTCGAGAGCTTTCATCAGAGTTTTGTTGTCTTCTGCATATAGATTCTATGTGTATTTTGTTAGCTTTATACCTAAGTATTTCGGGGGGTTTTGATGCTGATGTCAATGGTGTTGTGTTTTATTCTTTTAAATTCCAGGTGTTCATTGCTGGTATATAGGAAAGCAGCTGGCTCTAGTGTGTTAACCTCGTATCCTAAAACCTTGCTATAACTGCTTATTAGTTCCAGGTCTCTTGAATTTTTCCAACCCAGGCAGATGGATCTGAGAGCCTATGCAGTGAGTGTTGGAAACTCTGCTCTGATTGGTCACTGTTGCAGCTAAATTTTGAGGATGTGCTTCTGAAGCCACAGTGGTGGGCCCCTAGCGCAGCCCCCTGGATTGATTCTCATAGATAGAAATGGCTGTGGTTCCGGAAGGGTGTGTCTGGAGGACTCAGTGTGATTCCACGCAGGACTCCTCCCCCCAGGCCAGGGGCTGCTGGACCTGCCCAGAAACAGTCCCGGAGTGATCCCAGGTGCGCCCCCCACGCAGAGTTCCTCTGAGGGCATGTCAGAGCTCAGCAGGCTCCAGGAGACCCAGGACGTCCTTCTAAAGCATCTGTCTTGGGCAAACCCTGTGAATTTGTAGAGCTGAGCATCTTGCTATCCCTGCCCCTCCTGGCAGCCTCCACCCCAGCCACACTAGCTTTCAGGCCCCAGAAACACCTGCACTTCCTCTGCCCACAGGACCTTTGCACCTTCTGTCTCCCTGCCCAAGCCTCCTCTTGAGCCCTCTCACCCCTCAGACCTCAGCAGAAGCACCCATCCTTGGAGAAGGCTTCCCGGTGCTGCAGAGCCTGGGCCTAGCGCTCCCAGAACCACGTGCCTTCCTTCCCAGCAGTACCTGCTGCCTGGTGTCACCTTCTGACGTCACTGCTTTGTTCATTTCCACTCCACCACCACCCCCACTAAGCGACAGCGGGCGGTGTCTGTGCCTTTTTCTGACTGTCGTACCCAGAAACGGACGTTGAAGGGAGGCAGGATGCCCACATTCGTCCTGCATGCCCAGGGTGCCCGACCACGTTTAGCAAAGGTCAGCGGGAGGGTCCTTTCTTGCGGCAGCGGAGCCGGCTGAGACCCTGGGAGACGGAGCTGTCGTGAGGTCAGGCCAGGGTAAAGGAGGCCACGGAAACTCCATTAATCACACAAACAGCACTCAGGGTGGGCCCCGGCGTGGACGCCAGGATGATATATAGAGACCAACACCTACGCAGCGCGAAGGGAAACGTGTGTCGGAGACCGATGGCGGGCTGGGTGCGGCCCTGCACCTTACCTGGGCGCGCGGCGCTACGGCCTGAGCAGGACACGCCTGGAGAGGCTGGTCAGCCTCGCTGCTGTCACCGACTTCCCAGGGAAAGGGACGCGGGCGGGGCGTCGCTGCAAAACTGAAATCGCAGTCACTGTTGAAGTTCTGGCGCTCGGCCCTTCTCCGCGTGTCCAGCCAGAGCGCTTTCCGCGCATCTCTTTCCCGCTGGACTCCTGGCTCACCGCCAGGCTGCTGCCGGCTCCGCGGGCCGGGCCCTGCCCAGTCACATTCGGAAGCGGGCGGCAGAGGGGCCGTTGGCCAGCGAGGGAATGGAGCCGCCTGTCTTCTCCTGACAGCTCCTGGGAGCAGGACGGGGGCTTTGGGATGAGTCCATCCTGCCCAAAGCGGGAGGCGGGCGGGGCCAGGCCACGGCCAGGCCTGGCAGCAGAACCCCGGCAGCGTCGGCGCCAGCACTCGGGGTACAGAGCGAGCACGGGCCGAGCCCGAGCCTGGTCAGACAGGGTGCTGGCCAGCCCGGGTCCCTGCGGCCACCCCCCCCAGAGGCCCCCGGCCCGGCTAGGGACCCTCTTTGTGACCCTGGTGCCCTGACGGTCCAGCTCTCCGTGCTGTACTGCCTGGGCACTGTCCCTCTGCGGGCCTGGGGCCTCCTCGGGGGGCAGGCGCGTCTCTGCCTTTCGCAGGTACTGGCACAGGGAACACACTGCATGGGTTTTGCTCCCTGGTCTCCCCTTCCTGACTAAAAAGGGGGTAATGCGCTGAGGGCTGGCAAGGGCTGACGTTCTCCGCCTACTCCCCGCCGGGCACTGTGGGAAGGGCTGACCGCAGCGGCAGCCGAGTCCGTCCTGGCCGCGCCCCCCGGTGCTCAGAGAGGGGCTGCTTCTTGCTCAAGGCCACAGTCTGGAGGCCTTGGACCCGGCGCTCGAGCCCCAATCCCACCCCCCAGGCCAGTGCAGGCCTGGCTGCCGCGCCCGCCCTCCCCGCGTGGCGCCTGCCCTCTGTAGGGTGCCCGCCCTCTGCGTGGCGCCCGCCCTCCCCACGCGGCACCCGCCCTCCCCGCGTGGCGCCTGCCCTCTGTAGGGTGCCCGCCCTCCCCGCGCGGCACCCGCCCTCCCCGCGTGGCGCCTGCCCTCTGTAGGGTGCCCGCCCTCTGCGTGGTGCCCGCCCTCCCCGCGCGGTACCCGCCCTCTGCGGGGTGCGCATCGGGGGGCCCTGCCTGTCAGGCTGGCGGGGTCGCGGCCCCCAGGTGCGTTCTTCTGTGGGCCGCGCCCTCCTGGGCCACACACCCTGCCCCGTGCCCCAGTCGCTGTCCGCGGAGGCCGACGCCGCCCCCGAGGAGACTGCACTTTGTTCATGTTTAAATAATTAGGTCTAATTCTCTCAGGATTCCTTCTGTCTCCTATCAAGCCTGTTTGAAACTAATGCATGAAATTAGCAAGCCGCAGAGGGACAGGTAGCGACGGCGAGGTCCCTGGCGCCAGGCCTGCAGGACGGATGGTGGCCCTGGCGCAAGAGAGGCGCTGCTGGCCC
>JAQZBX010078182.1:0-14157 GCA_029593785.1 Cabassous unicinctus
AAGATTTATTTATTTATTTATTTATTTATTTATCCCCCCTTGCTGCTTGTGTTTGCTGTGTCCATTCTCTGCGTGTCTTCTCTGTGTCTGCTTATCTCCCCCTTGCTGTGAGTTCCTGCTGCATCAGCCCATCGCGCCGCGGGGGCCGGCCGGCCTGCCCTCACAAGGAGGCCCCGGGAAGCGAACCTGGGGCCTCCCATATGGTAAACGGGAGCTCTATCGATCGAACCACACCCGCCTCCCTTGAGCAGTTTTTAACTGTGAGTTATAGGAATGGTAGTTTACTTTTTTTCTTCCTTCATGGGTCTGTCAAGTCCCTGAGTGGTTTGTGTCCATTGTCTAACTCATCTCTGTGTGCCCAGTACCCAGCACAGTTAAAGGTGTCATTTGTGAGGCAAATGCTTAGGAAACCTTTCTTGGGCTGATTAGGTTGTGTTTCTACCCTTTTTTAGGCCCATAAAAGTCTGCCATGACTAACCTGTTGGCCTCCCTCATACTTCAGCTACCAGTGTATCCCTGTTACCCCTGAAACATCTCTTACTTGTGTCTTCTTTCTGTTCCTTCTCCCACTCCCAACACTCCAGTTTAGGTCCTCATTCTTTCTCTCCTGAACTATTTGTGAAAAAGTTCTCTAAGAAGCAATTTTGTTTCCTGTTTCTTTTCTCTTTCCTGTGTTGAACAGAATCATTCCACATCACAGCTGTGATTTTGAAACTCCATTGGTTTCTTCAGTGCTTTTAACTAACTGTATAAAACCAAACCTCTTAGCTTGGCTTTCTAATCTCCCCATACCTTGTCACCAAACTGTATTTTCAGGCTTAGCCTTGTGACACTACACCCTCATATTATCGTCATATTGGACTACTATATATTTTTGCTTCCTGTATGTGCAAATTTTAGTTATTTAATGTGTTATTTATTTATTTATCCATCCTTAATTTTTATGTCTGTTTCCTTTTTGTACCTTTAATATTGCCTATCTCCATTTGTTGATAACTTATCTATTCTAGAAGATGTTGAATATCACCTTTAGAACCCACAGGCTCTGTGGGATGAGGCTGATCTGATTTCTTTCAACTAGGTGTCACTCCATTGGGTTTTTTTTGTTGTTGTTGTTGTTGTTGTTGTTTTTTAATCAATTTATTGATACATATTAGTAAAGCAAACAATTCCTCCAAGGTGTACAATCAATGGTATTTGCTATAATCACATAGTTGTGCATTCATTGCTTCAATCATTATTAAAGCATTTTCATTATTTCAATAATAATAATTTAAAAAAACAGACAAAGAAACAAACAAGAAAGTTCCTCACCTCTCAATCTAACTATGCTTCCCACACTGTGCATACCTGATATTTCTGGCTATTCTATCCAAAGTATATAATCAGTGGCTTTTAATATAATGACCATGTTGTACATTCATCATCTTAAAAATTCTAGAACAATTTCATTACTCCAAAAAGAAAGACTCCAAACCCCTTAGCATTCATTCCTCAGACCTACATAAAAACGAATCTTTTCTCTTTATGAATTGATTTATATTTACATATTATATAAATGGAATCATACAATATGTGGTACTCTGTATCTGGTCTCCTTCACTTAGTATAATTTTTTTTGTCTGATATTACATTGTGTAGTATTAACTTATATTTGTTCAGCTTCGAGGAAAAATGGTCTTATATATACCATTCTACCCATATTCATATTTCACATATTTATATTTCACATAATATATTTAATTCATATTATGTATATTTCTTTTTGTGTCTGGCTTGCTTCACTCAACGTAATGTCCTCCAGGTTCATCCATGTTGTCATATGTTTCACAACTTCTTTTTTTCTTACTGCTGCATAATATTCCTTTGTGTGTATACTCCACAATTTGTTTATCCATTCATCAGTTGATGGACACTTAGGTTGTTTCTAACTTTTGACTATCATGAATAATGCTGCTATGAACATCAGTGTGCAGATATCTATTCGTGTCACTGCTTTCAGTTCTTCTGGGTATATACCTAGCAATGGTGTTACCGGGTTCCATGGCAAGTCTATATCCAACTTCATTAGGAACTGCCAAACAGTCCTCCACAGTGGCTGTACCATTCTGCATTCTCACCAACAGTGAATAAGCATTCCTGTCTCTCCAAATGCTCTCTAACATTTACAGTTTTCTGACTTTTTAATAGCAGAAAGTCTAATAGGTGTGAAATGATATATAATTGTAGTTTTGATTTGCATTTCCCTAATCACTAGTGATGTTGAGCATTTTTTCATGTGTTCCTTCGCCATTTTTATTTCTTCTTTGAACAGTTGTCTTTTCAAGCCTTTTGCCCATTTTTTAATAGAATACTTTGTCTTTATTGTTGAATTGTATGATCTCCTTATAGATCATGGATAGTAAACCCTTATTACATATGTGATTACCAAATATTTTCTCCCATTGAGTTGGCTGCCTTTCCACCCTTTTGACAAAGTTCTTCCAGATGCAAAGGTGTTGAATTTTGAGGAGGTCCCATTTATCTATTTTTTCCTTTTGTTGCTCATGCTTTGAATGTAAAGTCTAAGAAACTACCACCTACCACAAGATCTTGAAGATGTTTTCCTAGATTTTCTTCTAGGAGTTTTATGGTTGTTGTATTTATATTTAATTCCTTGATCCATTTTGAGTTAATTTTTGTATAAGGTGAGAGATTGGGGTCCTCTTTCTTTCTTTTGGATATGGCTATCCATTTCTCCCAGCACCAGTTGTGAATAGACTGTTCTCACCCACCTGGGTGGGCTTAACAGCCTTGTCAAAAATCACTTGACTGTAGATGTGAGGATCAATTTCTGAGTTCTTGATATGGTACATTTGTCAATCTGTCTGTCCTTATGCCAGTACCATGCTGTTTTTACCAATGAAGCTAGGTAATATGCTTTAAAGTCAGGAACTGAGAGTCCTCCAACTTCATTCTTCTTTTTTAAGACATTTTTTGCTATTTAGGGTCCCTTACCCTTCCAAATAAATTTGATTATTGGCTTTTCGATTTCTGCAAAAAAGGCTTTTGGGATTTTTATTGGGATTACATTGAATCTGTAAATCAGTTTGGGGGAGAATTCACATCTTAACAATATTTAGTCTTCCAATCCATGAACACGGAATGTCCTTCCATTTATTTACATCTTCTTCAGTTTCTTTTAGCAATGTTTTATAGTTTTCTGAATACAGGTCTTTTATGTCCTTGGTTAAGTTTATTCCTAAATATTTGATTGTTTTTGTTGCTATTATAAATGGAATTTTTAAAAAATTTCCTCTTCAGATTGCACATCAGTAGTGTATAGAAACGCTATTGATTTTTGCATATTAACCTTGTATCCTGCCACTTTGCTGAGCTGGTTTATTAATTCTAGTAGCTTCATTGTGGATTTTACAGGATTTTCTAGATATAGGATCATGTTATCAGCGAATAGTGAAAGTTTTACTTCTTCCTTTCCTATTTGGGTGCCTTTTATTTCTTTGTGTAGCTCTACTTAGAACTCATAGCACAATATTGAATAGTAATGGTGACAGTGGGCATCCCTGTCTTGTTCCTGATCTCAGTGAGAAAGCTTTCAGTCTTCCATCATTGAGTATAATGCTAGATGTAGGTTTTTCATATATGCACTTTACCATGTTGAGATCGCTTCCTTTTATTCCTACCCTTTGGAGTGTTTTTATCAAGAAAGGGTGCTGTATTTTATCAAATGCCTTTTCTGTATCAGTTGTGAGGATCAAGTGATTTTTCTTCTTCAATTTATCAATATGGTTTATTACACTAATTGATTTTCTTGTGTTGAACCACCATTCCATACCTGGGATAAAACCCATTTGATTGTGGTGTATAATTCTTTTAATGTGCTTTTGTATTCTGTTTGCTAGTATTTTGTTGAGGATTTTTGCGTCTATATCCATTAGAGATATTGGTCTGTAGTTTTCTTTTTTTGTATTATCTTTATCTGGTTTTGGTATTAGGGTGATGTTGGCTTCATAGAGTGAGTTTGGTAGCATTCTTTCCTGTTTTATTTTTTTGAAGAGATTGAGCAAGATCGATATTACTTCATCTTTGAATGATTAGTAGAATTCACCTGTGATACCATCGGGTCCCAGGCTTTTCATCTTGGGAGGTTTTTTTTGTTTTTTTTTTAAGATATTTAGATTACATAAATGTTACATAAAAAATACAGGGGATTCCCATAGGCCCTGCTCTCCACACCGCCCACATTTAGCCCCATTAACAACATCCTTCATTAGTGTGGTATATTCATTGTAATTGATGAACACATTTTGGAGCATTGACATTAAGCATGGATTATCATTTACATTGTAGTTTACATGCTCTCCCACACAATTCTGTAGGTTATGGCAAGATTTATAATGACCTGTATCTGTTGCAGTGTCATTCAGGACAATTCCCAAGTCCCGAAAATGTCCCCGTATTACACCTGTTTTCCCTCTCCCTGACCTCAGAACCTCCAGTACCACTGCCTCAACCTCAATGATATAAGTTCTTCCATTGCTGGAATCACAATAAGTCTATAGTAGAATACCAGTAAATCCACTCTAGTCCATAGTTCATTTCCCAATCCTGAGGATTCTGTGATGGTGATGCCCACTTCACCTCTAATTCAGAGGGAGCTTCAGTCCCATATGGCCGATGGATGGGACTCTTTTCCTTGCAGTTGTTGGCTCTCTTGGTTCCTTGGTATGGTGGTTGTCCATCATCACCTCCTTGTTAGTTATTCTGGGTGAGTCCAATGAACTGGAGAGTAGGTGTTGCAACCCCGTTGAGGCTCAGTGCCCAGCTGGCACATGGACAGTCCAAAGATTCAAGTCTCTGGGGCGTACACCTACCAACTCCAGCACCAACAGAGAACGCTGTCTCCCACTCAGTGGCTGGTCAGAGTCAGGGGGTTTGTGGAGGCTTTTTGCCTCTTGAGAGGTTTTTGATGACTGTTTCAATCTCTTCACTTGTGATTGGTTTGTTGAGGTCTTCTGTTCTTCTAAAGTCAGTGTAGGTGGTTCATGTATTTCCAGGAATGTCTATGTTGTCTACATTTTCTAGTTTTTTGGCATACAGTTGTTCATAATATCCTCTTATGATCTCTCTTATTTCTATGGGGTCCGTGGTAATGTCCCCCTCTCATTTCTGATTTTATTTATTTGTGTCTTCTCTCTTTTTTTCTTTTCAGTTTAGCTAAGGGTTTGTCAATTTTGTTGATCTTCTTAAAGAACCAACTTTTCTTGATTCTCTCTATTGTTTTTTGTTCTTGACTTCATTGATTTCTGCTCTGATCTTTACTATGTCTTTCCTTTGGCTTGGTTTGGGATTAGTTTGCTGTTCTTTTTCTAGTTCTTCAGGTGTGCAGTTAGAGCATCAATTTTAGTTCTTCCTTCTTTTTTAATGTAAGCATTGAGGGCTATAACTTTCCCTCTCAGCACTGCCTTTGTGGTGTCCCATAGGTTTTGATATGTTGTGTTCTCATTTTCATTCATCTCAAGATATTTAATGAATTCTCTTGCAATTTCTTCTTTGACCCATTGGTTATTTGAGAGTGTTTTATTTAATCTCCATATATTTATGAATTTTCCCTTTTTCTGTCCATTACTGATTTCCAGCTTCATTCTATTATGATCAGAGAAAGTGTTTTGTATAATTTCAGTCTTTTTACATTTATTGAGACTTATCTTGTGACCCAGAATATGGTCTATCTTGGAGAAGGATCAATAAGCACTTGAAAAGAATGTATATTCTGATGTTTTGGGGTGCAATGCTCTATAGATGTCTCTTAGGTCTAGTTCATTTTTCATATTATTCAACTTCTCTGTTTCTTTCTTTATCCTCTGTCCAGATGTTCTATCCAATGCTGAGAGTGGTGTATTGAAGTCTCCAACTATTATTGTAGAGACATATAATTGTAGATACATGAAGCACACACTTTGCCATTGTGTGCCTCATGTATCTTGGGGCACTGCGATTAGGTGCATAAATATTTAGAACAGTTGTTTCTTCTTGTTGACTTGTCCCTTTTATTAATATGTAATGACCTTCTTCATCCCTTGTAATAGTTTTGCATTTAAAATCTATTTTGTCTGATATTAGTATCACTACTTCAGCTCTTTTTTGGTTACTATTTGCATGGAATATCTTTTTCCAGCCTCTCACTTTTAACCTGGTTGTGTCCTTATGTCTAAGTTGAGTATCTTGTAGACAACATATAGATGGGTCATATTTTTTAATCCATTCTGTCAGTGTATGTCTTTTGATTGGGGACTTTCAAGCCATTAATATTCAGTGTTATTACACAAAGGCATTACTTACTTCATCCTGTTGTCGTATCATACTATAATCTTTTTTTTTTTTTTACCCTTTCTAATATTCTTCATTTCTACACTCTTCTCCAAGTCTCTCATTCTTGTTTTTTCCTTTCAGGCTACAGCACTCCCTTTAGTGTGTCTTGTAATTCTGGTCTTTTGGTAACGTATTCTATCAGTTTTTGTTTGTCTGTGAAGACTTTGAATTCCCTTTCATTTTTGAAGGACAGCTTTGCTGGATACAGAGGTCTTGGCTGGTAGTTTTTCTCTTTCAATACTTTATATACATCATATCACTTTCTTCTCTCCTCCATGGTTTTTGATGAGAGGTCAGCACTTAATCTTATCGAGTTTCCCTTGTATGTGATGACTTGCTTTTATCTTGCTGCTTCAAAAATCTTCTCTTTATCTCTGATATTTGTCATTCTGTATAGTAGGTGTCTCAGGGTAGGTCTATTCATGTTCATTCTGTTTGGGGTGCCTTGTTCTTCTTGGACATTGATGTTTATGTCTTACTTATGGGTAGCGAAGTTTTCAGTCATTATTTCCTCAAATATTCTTTCTGCCCCTTTTTCATTCTCTTCTCTTTCTGGGATGCCAATAATACGTATGTTTTTGTGTTTTGTGATGGTCATTCAATTTTCTGAGACCATGTTCCATTTTTTCCATTCTCTTCTCTTTCTTTTTACCCATGTTTTCCAGTTCAGATGTTTTGTCTTCAAAATCACTAATTCTGTCTTCAAGCATTTCAAATTTCCTCTTATGTGCCTCTAACGTATTTTTAATCTCATCCATTGTGTCTTTCATTCCCATAAGGCCTGTTATTTGTCTTTGCAGACTTTCAAATTGTTCTTTATGCTCACCCAGTGTCTTCTTAATATACTTTATCTCTTTAGTCATATTTTCTTTAAATTCTTTAAAATGATTTATGATAGTTGTATAATTATCATTGATTAATTGTCTCAAATCCTGAATCTCTTCAGGATATTTGGTTTGTTCCTTTGGCTGGGCCATCTCTTCCTGTCTCCTAGTATGGCTCTTAATTTTTTGCTGATGTCTAGGCATCTGATATATTGGTGAATTTACTCTAATGGACAATTTATCGCTCTTGCTTATTGTTATTATTTTTTCACAGGTCTTTGATATTTGGTTTAAGTTATCCTAAGTCTTTAAAATTGCCCAGCTTAACTTACCAAAAACCATGCCCGGGACTTGCTAATGACGTGCAGACTTTCTTGCAGGGGTTGGGTAAAGAGAGCTCTAAAAGCAGTTTCTGTCCATGTAATTTCCATACCGGCCAGCAGATGGCGCTTATTGACTCACATTTCCACGGCTGTGTATTCCTTTGTTTTTGTCTGGCCAAGATTCAAAGTGGGCTTCCCTAACCAAATTCACTGAAGAAAAGCCCTGGACTCCCCCCACCCCCTATTCCCTTGTAACAGCTGGCAGGGAGGATGACATCTGGTCTCCTCTCAGTCAGTTTCAATACACCGAGTGTTTTACCACGGTGCAATATCTCCGGAGTGGGGGAGGGGAGTCCTTCTAGGCAGCTGGGAGATTTAGTAACTCACGGTTTGTAGTTTCGACTTCTTGGTCTCTCTGTCCCTCAACCTCCTGGGAGTTGCGAAGTGCTTTCCTGGTCTGCTTACCCCCAAAGCAGGTCCCTCTGGCAGCTTTAGAGTTTTTTCCTTTGTTTTTGTGAGACCACTGAGCTTTATCTGCTAGCAGACGCTATGTTCCCACCCATTGTTTTTTGTTATGCCATTTTCTCCGCCCTTTTATCATATATATTTGTGGTTCTTTTACGTTTAAATATACACACACACATATACAGCATAAACATACATAACATACACATATATATGAATACATTTGTTTTTTCTTACGTATATTTCTTTACTATAAATCTTTTAAACTATAGACCCTGCCTTATTTATTTTTATGTTTCTTGCATTATATGCTCCAAATATGTTTCTCAAATTTAAATAAAAATTTTAAATAACAAGTTAACTATTTTTAATGAAATGCCCAGTGGCTATGAACACATATATAACATTTATAGGGAAAAAATAGTGCTAGTTCTTCATGGCTAAAAATGTAGTATCATGAAATGATTTTTGTAAGAACATTCTAAATTTATAACAAAAGTGATCCTATGTATATATTTTAAGTAATTCCCACAGATACAGAATAATATTTCAATGAGGCATCCATACCAACTAATATTGTGAAATATTGTGGAAGAATTTTGGAATATTTTTGGCATGCTCCAAATTTTTCTAAGATATAATAATCCATATGGCACTTGCATTGTAGAGGCAAGAGATGTGATATTTACAGAACACATAAATGCCAGTCCCTCAGCATTTTGTCCCAGTTTTTTATCCTGTTCTCAGGTTTTACTAAAAGTTAGTTGCATTTTGATGTAAGTGAAAGCATGTGATGTATAAGTCTCTATTGTGTACAATTGTTGCTTTTTTAGGATAATTTTTAAAGAAAACAATTCAATCCCACTAAATTCAATTATTATAAGCAAGCATTTCATAGGCTAAAGTGAACAGATGAACAGGGAGGTTCTCCCAAGATCATGGGGTTAGAAAAGGACTTTTACAATGTAACAAGCTCTCTCTTTCTTTCCCTCTCTATAAAGACACCACATTTTTAGTGAAAATTTATTGTGTAAAATTGCATCAACAAATAATCTTTTGAATGTATGTAGATTAACTATTTTGTTCATTTTGAGTAGTTTCTTTGAACAATAAAACAAAACCAAAATAAAAGCAAGGAGCTGTAATAGTTGATCTATTATTGTTCTTCTTAAACTCCTGACAGGTCTAAGTATGAGTCAAAGCAGGCAAGAGGATCATTTCCTAGAGAATATGCCTGTGAAAACTCTCCTTGAAGTTCTAGCAACTTTCACTCATTTTTATAAGGAGGATTCTGGCAGTTATTGAGAGTCCCACAGGTACAAGAATACAAAGTGGTATTGAATCTTCCTTGATAACACTTTCCCATACCTTAAAATAAAACTCAGGGTGTAATTAACCCTGTCATAGGAACAATCATTCATGCAGGCCCTGTATATTTAAAAAGGTCTGAAAAAAGAAGATCGTGCAATTTACCAGGATGAACATATACCTTAAAATTAATAAGGATTTTAGAAAGGGTCTTATTTTGCCTTTTTAAATTTTGATTGGGAGACCAGAATTTACCCTGAATATGCATGGCACTATGATTTCTCTCAGATAAAAAATCAAGGACCTTTTCTTTCTTCTCATTGCTTAGTATATATTGTTGTTTGCCTTTCATGGCCTCATGAACTCCTGCCTTACTTCGACCATAAAGTAAACAAATGAACAAACAAACAAAACATCTTATACGTGGAAGGATCAGTATAATTCACAAGGAGCAATCCTTTATAAACTTTGATGAACTTTTAAAATAAGACTATCATGTAAATACACAAGAGTCTCATTAGATTATGTATTAACAAAAAAAACCTTAATTAAAATTCAACTCTAAACAAAAAATAATTAATTTAATTAATGCAACTATAGGAGAGAGGATTGTGGGAAGATGGTAGAGTGGGAAGCTCCAGGAATTAATCCCTCCATCAGAACAGCTATTAATTGAACAAGAACTGTCTGAATCATCTATTTTAAAACTCTGGAAGTGAGTAAAACACTGTGCAGCATCAAGGGAAGAGTGGAGGAAGATGCTGCTAAATTGCGGTAAATACAGGTGAATTTCACTCTCTTTGCAGTGGCTATTGTTCCAAACCTCGCCTCCTGGTTGAGCTTGCTGTTGCCAGGGTGTAAAATAAATATCTATTTCCCCAAGATCTGGGGATGTGTGATTTGATCACTGATTACTGCTTTTGATCAGGTACTTCAGATTGCTGGAGACCCAGCAATGAGGATGGAGAGTGTTCAACCTGCCTTGGGCAAAAGTGGCAGAAAAGTCTTAAAAATATCCTTTCTCAAAACTACAGAAAAGAGTTAAAGAGCTACATTTACTGGGCAAATGCCAAATCAAGAAAATGCAACTTCAAAGAGCCATAGGAGAAGCTCCTGGCACCCTTGCTGGCTTCTCCCTCAACCCTTCCCCAGAGCATTCTGGAGCTGGCTGGGGCTCTCTTTATGTGTTCCTGGCCTCTGGTCATCTGAGAAAGACTAGGAAATTCCTTTCCAGCTCAATCCCCTTCCCCTCCCAGAATTTGCCCTCTATGCGAAAGCAGCTTGGGACCACTAAGGTGATATAAGAAACAATTGAGTTGGGTGGCCTAGGGTAAAAATGTACCTGCTTTAAGTCCTGTGGTGGATCACAGAAGAGAGGGAGAATATATATTTCCCAGGGAGAAGAGGGGGCATTCAAATTCCTGTAATTAGAGGAACTCAAAAGGCCACTAGTTAGCACAAACCCAGAACAAGACACAGGCTCAAAAAAGATGGATGACTCGGCATTTTGCATTTGCATTGGGCTGACATCTTTGTTAGAAGGGCTGAACTCTGAAGGATAGCACCAGTCAATGCTAAGGCTGTGAAAGGCGTGGTTTTTGTTTTTTGCATTGGTTTGTTTGATTTTGTTAGCTACTGGCACTCAAGAAATTCTCTGTCATATCATTAGCTTAAGAAACAGCTCAGAGACTAAATCCCAGGGTTAACATTTTAAAATGTTAAAATGTACAGTGTGCAACAGAAGATTACAAGACAGAGAGCCAGAAAATAATGTTTTATCCAAAGGAAGAGAATAAAAATCCAGGAAACATCAATGAAGAAGACCAGATTGTGGACATACAGGACAAAAACCATTAAAAAGAAAAAAAGATCTTCCATATGCTTAAGGAAACAAAGAAAAACACAGGGAAAGAAATAAGGGATTTCAGGAAAACAATGAATTAACAATGTGAGAATCACAATAAAGAGATGGAAAGTTTGAAAAGGAACAAATGGAACTACTGGAGTTGAGAAACAAAATTAGCTGAAATGAAAAATTTCTAGGATGGTTTCAACAGCAGATTGGAGCTGGCAGAAGAAAGAATCGGTGAAGTTGAAGATAAGACTATTGAAATGAGCCAGGTTGACTACAAAATATAAAAGAAGTATAAAAAGCAAAAATAGTCTTAGAGACCTGGGGGACATCATAAAGTGCACCAATATACACATTATGAGAGTTCCAAATGAGAAGAAAGAGAGAAAGGGGCAGAAGGAATATTCAAAGAAATAATTACAGAAATCTTCCCAAACTTAGAAAAAGACAGGAGTGTGCACATCCAAGCAGCCCCACAAACCCCAAACAGGATAAACCTGAAGAGAAATATACCCAGATACATAGTAGTTAAATTGTCAAATGCAAAAGACAATGAGAGAGTTCTGAAAGCTGTAAGAGAAAAACAATGTGTTATGTACAAGGGAGTCCCAATTAGATTAAGTGCAGATTTCTCATCAGAAACCATATAGCAAAGAAGGCTTTGGGATGAATTACTTAAAGTGCTATGAGAAAATGATTGCAAACCAAGAATTACTGCTAGACCTGCATTACAAGCACACTAAAAGAAGTTCTTCAGATGACAAAGAAAGGACACTAGACAGTGGATTAAGTGGCATAAAGAAAAAATACCTCCAATCAAAGAAGACCTAAACAAATGGAAAGACATTCTGTGTTCATGGATTGGAAGACTAAATATCATGAAGATGATAATCCTACCCAAACTGATTTATAGATTCAATGCAATACCAATCAAAATTCTAATGGCTTACTTTACAGAAATAGGAAAGGCAATTACCAAATTTATTTGGAAAGGAGAGGGGCCCTGAATAGCCAAAAACATCCTAAAAAGAAGAACTAAGTGGGAGGACTATTACTGCCTGACCTTGAAACATATTACAAAGCTAGTGTTCAAAACAGCATGGTATTGGCATTAAGATAGATACATTGATCATTGGAATAGAATTGGGAGTCCAGAAACAGCACCTTTAGGGCCAACTGATTTTTGACAAACCTGCCAAGAACACATTACTGGGACAAAATAATCTTTTTAACAAATGGTGTGGGGAAACTAGATACACATAACCAAAAGAATGAAAGAGGACTCCTGCCTCAATCCTTATACCAAAATCAACTCAAAATGAATCAAAAACCTAAATTAAAAATGAGGACCATACAATTACTAGAAGAAAATGTAGAGAAACATCTTCAAGATTTTGTGGTAAGTGGTAGTTTCTTGGGCCTTACACCCAAAGCATGAACAACAAAAGAAAAAAATAGATATGAGACCTCAAAATTAAACACTTTTGCACCTCAAAGAACTTTGTCAAAAGGGTAAAAAGGCAGCCAACTCAATGGGAGAAAATATTTGAAATCTCACATCTGATAGGGGTTTAATATCCATGATATATAAAGAGATGCTACGATTCAAAAATAAAAAAGGTTAATGACCCAATTAAAAAATGGTCAAAGACTTGAATAGACATTTGTCCAAAGAAGAAATGCAAATGGCAAAAAAAAAAAAACACACATGAAAAAATGTTCAACATCACTAGTGATTAGGGAAATACAAATCAAAGCTAAAATGAGATATGACTTCACACCTATTAGAATTGCCACTATTAAAAAGATGGAAAACTACAGGTCTTGGAGAGGATGTGGAGAGATAAGAATGCTTATTCACTGTTGGTGGGAATATAGAATGGTACAGCCACTGTGGAGGACTGTTTGGCAGTTCCTAAGGTAGTTGAATATAGATTTTCCATGTGACCCGGCAATACTACCCCTGGATATTCAGTCTCAGAAGAACAGAAAGCAGTGACACGAATAGACATTGCACACCGATATTCATAGTGATGTTTCTCACAATTGCCAAAAGATGGAAACAACCCAGGTGTCTGTCAACCAATGAATGGATAATCAAATTGTGATGAATGCATATGATGGAATATTATTCATCTGTAAGAAGGAATGAAGTCGTGAAGCTTATGACAACAAAGCTTATGTTGAATGAGGCAAGTCAGACACAAAAGGACAAATAATATATATATGTTTGCACTATTATGAACTAAATATAATATATTGTATAAACTCATGGAGTTAATAACTAGAATATAGGTCACCAGAAAATAGAATGAGATTAGAGAATGGGAAGCTGAGTTTTAATTTATGCAAAATTGGTAAAAAGGTTGTTCATAAATCTTTGTAAATGAATAGAAATGGTGAAAGCACATCATAGTGTTTGTAATAGAAACAGATGTAGGTATAACAGTGGTTGAAAGGGAAAGTCTAAGGTTGTGTATATTACTAGAAAGAAAGTTAAAAATGTAACATGAGATTGTTTAGCATCACAAAACCTCATGTGAAATATGAGTTTGGGCAATATTGCATATATAAGTTTGTTTTTCTTTGAAACTGAACAAATGTACATTAATGTTACAAGATGATAATTTCAGGCACAAAGACAAATAAAGCAAACTATGGATAGTAGTGTATAGTAACATATTAATAATCTTCCATTAAAGGTAAAAAAAGAGTACACTAAGTGAAAGAAACTAGACAAAAGGTGCTACCTGTTGTGTGACTCAATCTAAATACAGATAAATTAGAGAGACGGAAACAGAATAGCAACTATGTACAGCAGGGGAAAGACAGAGAGAGATTAAGAGGTGATAACTAAAGGATAGAGTTTTTTGTCTATTTTTTGTTTTTATAATAATAATAATTTTTATTATTATTAGTGTAGTAATGAAAATGCTCTAATAATGATTGAAGTGATGATTGCACAATTATGTGATTATACCAGATACCACTGATTGTGCCCTTTGGATGGGTT
>JAQZBX010078183.1:0-14161 GCA_029593785.1 Cabassous unicinctus
CCCTTTGGCTGACTAATACATGCTAGGTTTTATACTGTTTCAAGTGTGCTCAACTTCCAGGACATGTACACGCATATTTACCAAGAGTTCAGAACTTTTCAACCTTTATTTATTCCAACATGCCTTTTGCCCCCTTTTCCTTATCTTTTCTCTCTGGAATGCCTATAATGCATATGTTTGTGTTTTTCATATTGTCATTCAATTCCCTGAGTCCCTGCTAAATTTTTAATATATATTTTTTTCTATCTGTCTACTCTCTGTGCAATTTCAGAAGTACTTTCTTTATTCTGCCTCTTCAAATCTGCTGTCCTGTGCTTCCAGCATATTTTTTATTTCCTCCATTGTACATTCATCATGATCAGATGTATTATTTTTTACATATGTTTATGAATTCTTCTGTATATTACCCCAAAGATGTCTTAATAAAATCTTTTATCTCTTTCTTCAATTCATCATGTTGATTCATGATATCTGTTTGGACATCATGGATTAGTTGCTCTACATTCTGTATCACCTCTTTTTTTGCTTTTTAAAATTTGTTTATTGGACTTGGTCATTTCTTTTTATTTAATAGTATGGCTTGTAATTTTTTGCTGTTGTATAGGCATCTGTTATCTTGATGAAATTATTCAGAGGGTTAGCATCTCTTTCTAAACTAGGGTTTTATTTTGTTTTGTTTTGTGTTAAAGTTCATATTTGAAACTTGGTTCCACTTATTTTATATATTTGTAATTTTCTGTGCTTGTGGTTTCCATTTGGCCTCTTTATCTCTCTATCACTATTCCTCGTGGTTGATGTGCATCACCATCTTCATCAGCAGATCCCCACAGCAGGTCCCTCAGAGAGCTTTTTCCCTTCTTCCATTGTTTCTGTGAGAGAGTTGAGCTCTGCCTAGCTACTCTCATGCCATCTTCCTGGAAGTCCTTGCTTAGAGGTCTTAATCTCAATATTATTTTAGTGAAAGACTATAAGCATAGAGGATGGTTACTTCAACCATTGGCCAATTTGAGTAATTATGAATTCCAAAAATATCATTGGATCATGCTTATAAACTGAACTGTTAAACTGGGCATGATTAGGTTATGAAGGTGTTGAGTCCCACCCCTTGGTGGGTTGGGAATCAAATATAAAAGGCAAGGCAAAGAACAGAGTTGAAGCAGTCTTCTGAGAAGCAGTTTTGATGTTGGAAAGAAGGCCCCAGGAGAAGAGCAGCAAGCTGTTCACCTGATCATCTACAGCTGAACTTGTGGAGAAAACAGGAGCTAAGCCCAGAGAGAAATGCAGCCCTGGGGAGAGAGGAACACCAGAAGCCTGAACCTTGGCAAACACTGGCAGCTGTCTTGCTCTAACATGTGGCAATGTACTGTGGTGAGAGAAGAAATGCTTTATTGCCTTGTATCTTTGGACTTCTACCCCAAATAAATACCCTTTGTAAAGATGAACCCATTTTTGGTATTTCACATTAGCACCCCTTTGGCTGACTAATACAGAATTTGGTACCGAGGAGTGGGGAAGTGCTTTTGTAATTACCAAAATGTTGGAACGGTTTTATAAATGGGTAAGGGGTATTTTTTGGAGGAATTGTGAAATGCTTGATGGAAAAGGCCTAGATCATTTTGAAGAGACTGTTGATAGTAATATGGATGCTAAAGGGATTTTCTATGATGCCTTAGAAGTAAATGATGAAACTTTTATTGGAAACTGGAGGAAAGGTGATCCATGTTTTAAGGTTGCGGAGAACTTGGCAAGATTAACTGCTGTTGTTATATGAAAGACAGAATTTGAAAATGGTGAACTGGAGCATTTAGCTGAAGAACTTTCCAAGCTAAACTCGGAGAATGTGGCTTGGCTTCTCCTTGCACCTTATAGCAAAATACTACATGAAAGACATACATGAAGGACTGAATTTTTGGGCACAAAGAAAACAGAAACTGATTCCGGAACTTCCAAATTTCTGGAAATCAAATTCCCAGATGAAAATGCCCTATTTGAAGACTACTAAACTTGGAACTCATAACTCAGAATTGAAGATGCAGGTATCTCAGAAAGGCTTGTGGAAAGTCTTACTCTCTGATGTCATGGACCCCAGTTTCTTGCATGGTAAACCAACAAAGCTTTTGAGAGAGCTGTATGAACAAAACCACTCTCAGCTTGGACAAAAGAGGACATGGAAAGGAGAGATTAAAGGAGAATCAGCTTTAAGAAGAAAACCGTGGAAGCAGAGATCTAGACTTAAGATATCTCCCTGGGCCAAGAGCGGAGCCCCATCCATGTTTACAGAGTGGGTGAGTTTTCCCCAGCAGTTGAAGAGGGTGGATGTCCCCACCGGATGTTCTGGGAGAGTTTTGCCACCCCAGGGTGCAGAGAGGGTGGAGCACATTCCTCAAAGATTAGGGTGGTTAAGGTCAGCACCCCATAGGTCTTAGAGGGGTGTACCTGTCCCCAATGGATTCGAGAAGGCCAGGTGGTCAACCCATTTGTCTGAGAGGGTTGAACCTGTATGCCAAAGATTAGGGGGAATGTTGTCTTCACCTCACTGTACTAGGGGGGCTAGGATTCTAACCCAAAGATTGGGTAAGGTGTGGCAATCACCCCAAAACACTTGGATAGTGAGGTCTGTAGCTTGGTCGACACCCAGATGCTTGATGAGGGTGGAATCAAGAAAATGGCTATTTGGCAAGGCTGTGGAAAGTGTGGGTTCAAATGTGGCCCCAAGGAGAAGAAATCATCATCTTAAGAATGACTCTCAGACTTTGAAATCGAATAGAGGATACCCTGCAAGTTTACTGAACTGTAAAGGATCCATGACTTATGTTTAACATACCAATTTCTCCTTATGATAATGAAAATGTTTTTCCTTTGTCTTTCCATTTGTGTATTGGAAGCAGTTAAATGGTTTTGTAAGTTTCAGAGGTCTATAGCAGCGGAACTTTGCCCCAGGATGAACTGTATTTCTTTAAAATGATTATGATATGATTTTGTAGTTGAAATTGTTACTGATTTAAGGTTTTTTGAACATTGTAATGTATTTTTGGAATTCAGAGGGTGAAGTGTAACTGTTGGCCAATTTGATGTAATTATGAATTCCAAAAATATAATTGGATCATGCTTATAAACTGTTCTGTTAATCTGGGCATGATTAGGTTATGATTAGGGTGTTGAGTCCCACCCCTTGGTGGGTTGGGAATCGATTATAAAAGGCAAGGCAAAGAACAGAGTTGAAGCAGTCTTCTGAGAAGCAGTTTTGATGTTGGAAAGAAGGCCCCAGGAGAAGAGCAGCAAGCTGTTCACCTGATCGTGTACAGCTGACCTTGTGGAGAAAACAGGAGCTAAGGCCAGAGAGAAATGCAACCCTGGGAAGAAAGGAACCCCAGAAGCCTGAACCCTTGCAAATGCAGGCAGCTGTCTTGCTCTAACACGTGGCAATGGACTATGGTGAGAGAAGAAATGCTTTCTGGCCTGGTATCTGTGGACTTGTACCCCAAATAAGTACCCTTTGTAAAGACGAACCCATTTTTGGTATTTCACATTAGCACACTTTTGGCTGACTAATACAGTTACCCAAATTTAAATAGTTTAAAAAAAGCTTGCTAATATAATGGTGTCTAATTACACATACTACATACTTGCTTTGAACACTCTCTAGAAAATATATAGTACTAATTAAATTTCTATTTAATTTTACAGTAAGACTTGAAGCCCTACCTGTCATTTTAATCCTAAATTAACGGAGAAAATTGTGTATGCTATGTGAATTCTATTTTTGCAGAGAAATTAAATCTGAATTTGTTAAAACTTGAATTTAGCTTGTCATCCATTCTTCTGGGTGCTGTGTTTACTTGATGCCTTATCATATTAGGTCTTGGCCAATATTCATTTAGTAGAAAATTTCGGGTTATGAAAATTCTTTTTGTAGCAGGTCTGGGAAGTCAAAACATATTTATTTCAGGCTATCACATTCTTTTAGCTTAGATATTTTGTTTTGCAATGGAATTCAAGAGAAGGTAGAAAGTATCACTAAGAAAACAACAGTATTTTAATATTTAGTGTCTTGTTCATGTCATAGAAGGAGAATCCTGAAAATTCTGATTTAGACATTGAAAGCATAGCACAGGGTGATGGAGTGGAGTATTTTCCTCTTATCCATTATTATTTATTTTTAACAACCCTATTTATGTACTGTTCTGATAAACATTACTTAAATGAAGTATTCATTTTTTAAAAGTGCTATGACAAAAGAGAGGGAAGAAATGAGGAAAGATGAATTTTAAAAAAAGATAAGAAGTTAAAGTTAACCAGAATATATCTAAAAGTAAAATATATGTAGAAAGACTAAGTACCAATTCATCATGAAGACATTACTATTCCAAATTTGTATAAATTTAATAACATACCATCAAATTATATACAGAAGTTAATTAAAATAAATGGTAAATCTCCCTAAATATCCCCTCTTCTGTCTATTCTATTTCTCCCTCTTCCTCCACTTGAGGTCCATGGCAACCACCAGGATTCACTCCTTGAAGGAAAAAGTTCTTAGATATTTGCTACAATGCTGAGGGCTTGACTCACTTGTCTGTCCTCACCTATTAGGAACTACCCATAATCTCAAGAGACAATCTCCCCTCTGTTTGATAACATATTGGTCCTCCCCAGCATGGGAGTCCAAATCCTTCCCTCTCATTATGTGGGTCTCTCCCCAATAATACAGCATACTGTGACAAAATGATGAATTGCACATTCTCTCAAAGACTGCCGCAGATGTGCCCTGTCCCAAATGGCCCCCCATCCAACACCCTAAACCGGTAACCCTTCATTGCCATATTACCAAAAGGGTTTTCTTATCATTGTAGTTTCACCCATGTACCCACCAATCACCAGAGTTCACTTGCTCCCTCCCCCAACCTTACCTCCAGTTTGATGAAATGTCCAACCCATCCTCCCCACCCTACCCCCTTGTCAAGTTTGCACCACCCTACCAAATAGTATCCCTACACTCCTGTCATACCCCTTCACTGCCCAACTACTCAATTCCACCTTCTCATAGCTTTTGCCCCTATGGGAATTTGCTCACAGCCTTCTTTTCCCTTTCTATTTCCTGTAAAAGTATCTTTCAGGAGATAGACTCTAGCTATCTGAGTCAGCTAGATTTGCTTAATTCATATCAGAGAGTTCATCTAATATTTCTCCTTTAATGCCTGGATTGCTTCACTCAACATCAGTTTCTCAAGATTCATCCATGCTATCCTATGTATTAGCACTGTTTTCATTCTAACAGCTGAGTAATATTCCACTGTATATATATATACCACATTTGTGTATCCATTTCATCCATTGATGGGCATTTGGATTGATTCCAATGTTTGATGATAGTGATTAATGCCGCTATGGACATTAGTGTTCATATATCTGTTTGTGTCCTTGCTTTCACTTCTTCTGGGTATACACACAGCAGTGGAATTGCTGGATCATATGGCAGTTCTATAGTTAGTTTATTAAGGAACTGCCAGACTGCTTCCACAATGGCTGGAACATTTACATTCCCACCAACAGTGGAGGAATTCCCATTCCTCCAATTCCTCTCCAAAACTTGCAGTCTTCTATTTTTTAATGGCCACCAGTCTAATGGGTATAAGATGGTATCTCGTTGTAGTTTTGAATTGCATTTCCCCATTAGCTAGTGATGTAGAGCATCTTTTCATGTGCTTTCTAGCCATTTGCATTTCTTCTTTGGAGAAGTGTCTGTTCAAATCACTTGCTGACTTTTTAAATGGGCTGTTTATGTTTTAGTTTCAAGATAAAGGATTTCTTTATATATGCAGAATATTAGTTCCCTATCAGATATATGGTTACCCCATATTTTCTTTCATTGGGTGACTGTATTTTCACTTTCTTGACAAACTCCTTTGATGTGCAAAAGGTTTTAATTTTGAGGAAGTCCCATTTATCTATTTTTATTTAAGCTGTTAGTGCTTTGAGTGTGAAATTCATGAAGCCATTTCTTACTGCAAGGTCCTGTAGATGTTTTCCTACATTTTCTTCCAAGGCCTTTATGGTCTTGACTCTTATATTTAGGTCTTTGATCCATCTTGAGTTGATTTTTGTACAAGGTGTTAGATGATGTTCCTCTCTCATTCTTTTTGATATGGATATGCAGTTCTCCAAACAACATTTGTTGAAGAGGCTGTTCATTCCCAGTTGAGTGGGCTTTGTGGCCTTGTCAAATATCAGATGACTGTATATGTGTGGATCTATATAAGAACTCTCAATCCAGTTCCATTGGTCAGTTTGTCTATTCTTGTGCTAATACCATGCAGTTTTGATCACTGTAGATTTTTAGTAATTTTTAAACTCAGGTAGTGTGATTCCTCCAATTTCATTTTTCTTTTTCAATATGTTTTTGACTATTTGGGGCATCTTACCCTTAGAAATAAATTTCATAGTGAAATTTCCAATTTTGTAAAAATTGCTGCATTGATTTTTATAGGAAATACATTAAATCTGTATATTAATTTGGGTAGGATAGACATCTTAATGATATTTAGTCTTCTTATTCATGAACAGGTAATATTCTTCCATTTATTTATGTCTTATTTGATTTTGTTTAACTGCTGTGCAGTTTTCTATGAATAAGTCATTTACCTCTTTAGTTAAATTTATTCCTAGGTATTTGATGTTTTTAGTTACTGTTGTAAATGGTATTTTTTCTTCATTTCTCCCTCAGATTGCTCATTATTGGTGTACAGGAATGATACTGACTTTGTGCATTGATCTTATAATGTGCAATTTTACTGAGCTCATTTATATGTTCTAGAAGCTTCATGGTAGAGTTCTTAGGGCTTTCAATGTAAAGGATCATTTCGATTCCTTTTATTTCTTTTTCTTGCCTCAGTGCTCGAGCAAGTCTTCTAACACAATGTTAAATATGACTACTGATGGTAGGAATCCTTGTCTTGTTCCCAATGTTAGAGGGAAACCTTTTAGGATTTCACCATTGTATATGATGTTAGGTGTGAGTTTTTCATATATACCTTTTACATGTTCAGAAAGTTCCCTTCTATTCCTACCTTTGCAGTGTTTTCATCAGAAAAGGGTGCTGTATTTTGTGAAATTCTTTTTAGGGATCTATAGAGATGATCATGTGATTTTTTTCTTTCGATCTGTTTATGTGGTGTATTACATTGATTGATTTACTTATGTTAAAACTTCCTTGCATACACGGGATGAAATCCATTTGGTCATGGTGTATAATTCATTTAATGTGCTGTTGAATATGATTTGAAAGTATTATGTTGAGGATTTTAGCATGTAGGTTCATTAGAGAGATTGGAATGTAATATTCCTTTCTTGTGGAATCTTTGTTTGGATTTGATATTAGGGTAATATTGGCATCATAGAACAAGTTAGGCAATGTTCCTTCTACTTCTATTTTTGGGAAGAGTTTAAGCAAGATTGAGGTTAGTTCTTTCCAGTATGTTTGGTAGAATTCAACTGTGAAGACAACTGGTCCTGGGCCTGTCTTAGTCAGGAGGTTTTTGATGATTGATTCTATCTCTTTATTTGTGATTGATCTGTTGAGTTAATCAATTTCTTCTTTTGTCAATGTAGGCTGTTTGTGTGTTTCTAGGAATTTGTCCATTTCCTCTAAAGTATCCTCCTTGTTGGCATATAATTTTTCAAAGTATCCTCTTATGATACTCTTTATTTATGTGGGGTAAGTGGTGATATCCCTTCCTCATTTCTTATTATGTGTATTTGCATCTGTTCTCTTTTTTTTTTCTTTGTTAATCTGGCTAAGGGTTTGTCTATTTTATTGTTCTTCCCAAAGAACCAGCTTTTGGTTTTGTTTTTTTCTAGTGCTTTTTTATTTTCCATTTCATTTAGTTCAGTGTAATCTTTGCTATTTCCTTCTTTCTACTTTCTTTAGGGTTAATTTGTTGTTTTTCCAATTCCTCCAGGTGTGCAGTTAGGTCTTTGATTTTAGCTCATTTTTATTTTTAGATATATGCATTCATGGCTATGATTTTCCCTTTCAATATTCTTTTTGTTGCATCCCAAAGGTTTTGATATGTTTTGTTTTCATTTATTTCAAGGTAGTTACTAATTTCTTTCATGATTTCCTCCTTAACCCACTGTTTGTCTAAGAGTGGGTTCCTCAAATTTCATATCTTGATGCCTAACCAGGTTCTCTGGCCTTTACTGATTTCCAATTTAATTCCATTGTTGTGAGAAAAATTACATTGTATAATCTCAATCTTTCTGAATTCATTGAGATTTTTTCTGTTGCCTAGAATGAGGTCTGTCTTAGAGTATGATCAATGTGCACATGAGAATAATCTATATCCCAGTGTATTTGGGTGTAGTGATCTGTATATGCCTATTAGGTCACATTCTCTAATGCATTAACCAAAGCCTTTGTTTCTATATTGATTCTTTGTCAAGCATTTCTGTCTAATGTTGATAATGGTGTATTAAAGTCCCCTACTATAATTGTAGAGCCATCTATTTCTCCACTTAATTTTTTCCAGTGTTTCCTCAGGTATTTTGAGGTGATCCCAATTATATGCGTAAATGTTTATGATTGTTCTTTTTTCTTGAAAGATTACCCATTTCATTACTATACAGTGTCTGTCTTTTACAATAATTTTGCATATAGAGTCTATTTTGTCTAATATTAGTATAGCTACTCCAGCCCTTTTTTGGTTATTGTTTGCTTCTAAGATTGTTTTCCAGCCACTCACTTTCAGCTTCCTTGAATACCTGGGTCTAAGGTTGGTTTCTAGTAGACAACATATAGATGGGTCATATTTCCTAATCCATTCTGACAATTTGTGTCTCTTGACTGGTGAATTTAATCCATTAACATTCACTGTTACTGCTGTCGAGGAATTACTTACATTAACCATATTTTCTTTGATTTTATGAATGTCATATATTGACTTATTTCTCTTTTTGTCTTTTTAGTTGTCCTTACACTCTCCTCCAGCTCTCTCTCTCCTGTTTTCTCCCTTCTACCAGCAGAATTCCCTTTAATATTTCTTGAAGGGTGTGTTTCTTATTGGCATATTGTCTTAATTTCTGCTTATTTGTGAATATTTTGGTCTCTCAATCATTTTTGAATGCAAGCTTTGCTTAATAGAGAATTCCTGTCTGGGAGATTTTTTTCTTTTAGTACCTTAACTATGTCAAATCACTTCCTTCTTGTCCATGGTTTCAGATGAGAAATCAACACAATCTTATTTAGCATCCCTTGTATGTGATGGTTCCCTTTTCTCTTTCTGCTTTCAGTATTTCCTCTTTTTCTTGAGCATTGGGCAATTTGATGAGTATATGTCTTGAAGAAGGCCTGGTAAGATTTATACTGTTTGAGGTGGTCTGTGCTTCCTGGACTTGTATCTCCATCTCCCTCAATAGGTTTGGAAGTTTTCAAACATTGTTTGCTCCAAAACTCCTTCCTTCCCCTTTTCCTTCTCTTCTCCTTCTAGGATGAGTATAATGTGTATGTTTCTGCATTTTTTGTTGTTATTCAAATCCCTAAGTCACTGCTTGCTTTTCTCTATCTTTTTATCTATCTGTTCTACTATATGTTTGATTTCAGATATACTATCATTCAGTTGTTTGGACAGCTTTGATTAGTTGTTCAATGTTCTGCACCTCTTTCTGGTTTTCAGTTTGTTCATTGGGCTAAGCCATGTCTTCCTGTTTCTTAGTATGGTTTTTAAATATTTATTGCCCTCTGGTCATCTCTTTATCTTGATGGGTTTATTCAGTTGATTCACTTCTCTCTTTACTCTAGGGTTTTATTTAATTGCTGTTTTTGTGTGTGTGTTAAGTTTTCTCTTGGACACTGTTTTCTTTTTATTCTATTTCATTGATGTTGTCTATATTCACTTTGAAGAAAAGCTAGGGCCAAAGAAAGTGAAAGGAGTAAGAAAAGTAAAAGGATAATTGTAAAGAAAGTAGCAATTGTTACAATAAAAACCATTTAAGATGCTGGAAAATGAATATTTAACTCATGTAAGCAGTCTATAGTAATAGGAATTGAAAAGTGGGTTACCAAAAATGAAATGGAAATCCAAATAGAGAAAAATAAATAGACTGAATTAAAAGGCCAGTATTTTGAGAAGAGATGGGAACAGAAAGGAAAGGACAAAAAGGAAAAAATAATACAAGAAAGAAAACAGGATAGAAAAGGCAGAAATGAAAATCAGAAAAATTAGGGACTTAAGAAAGAGAGGGGGAATGTAAGAACAACAACAGAAAGCAATAGCTAGAATGATGAGGGAAGGAAAAGAGATAGCCTTGGTATACAAAATTGGTATACACAGAAAAGAGGAAATCAAGGTAGAGAAAACACAATAACCAAGAATCAAGTCAGCAGCACCTTGAGGAATTTATCTTTTCTTCTAGCTTCCTCCAAATCAGTACCCTGAGACCTCCTACTTGTGGGTTCCCAAAACAGCCCACTCCGACAGGACCTTGTCCCATTCAGCTGTTTTTTGTGTGAGCGGTCTTCTTACATTCTTTTGAAAGAAAAAAATTAGGACCAGATAAAAGGAAGGAGATAGGAAGACAAAAAATAATAGTAATGGTATTAGTAAAAGGCAGGAGAGCAAAGGTGCAAGACCTAGGAAATTGAAAAATTTACCTGAGTAAGAAGCACAGAGAAATAAGTTTGAGAAAGTGGAATACAAACAATGAAATAAGAAACAGAATAGAGAAATATATAGTGTTGCTCTAAATGGATGTCTCTGTGAAGGGTACCACAATATAAGAAAGACAAGACAAAGAGTTTAAGGGAAAGCTGAGGTCAGGGGGCTAGCAGAACTCCACTGTCTAGCCAAAAAGCACAGACAACCCACTGCTTTTATTAGCAAAGTTCCTCTTGCATGCAGAAAAGCACACACACTGATTAGCTATTCTTGGAATTTAAGCCGGAGTACTTTGCTTGCAATTTCTGTTTCTTTAATCTGTATCTATCTTATCTCATCCTTGAGCTCTGGGAGTCAGCAAAAGTTCAAACATTGCTTGCAAGGTTTTCCTATTGAGCCTGTCTCCGGTGTTCCAGACACTCTGTCTTTGTACTCTGAGATAAATTCTACCAAATCTCAAGCATTCTTTCCCACATCTCCCCCTTTACTGTTTAAATAAGATGAAAAAGAAGAAGGAAAGTATCCTGACACAAACTTCTATAAAAACTGCCACCTTCCCCATAGTTCAAGGGAAACCAATTTTAATAGCAATAACAAGGCCAGGTTGCTATCTGCTATCTGGGTTCCAAGCTAAGCTGTGTATGGGAAACAAAACAGCCATGGTGGCTGGAGATCTCCCTTGGGAGGGGTGAGGGTCAGTGTCCTATCTCTGTTGGCACTCAACTTCTCTCCTGATGGCCCCTCTGTGACTGTGCTTATATTAGGTGGTTCCTTCCCATCATTGGCTACCAGTCATCCAGAACCAAGCACAATGAAGTGTTCTTCAACAGTTTATGCCTCCATTACCTACACTACCAACATCAGCCTTGAGATTACTTCACACATAGGTAGGGCCCTATCTCTGGTCACTGGTTTTGGGGACCCCAGGTTTTGAAGAGGACCCAGCACAAGGCATTGGGCAGGAGACAGACAGTTCAACACCAGCTCTTAGAAGGCCTACACAACCTAGAGATGCCAGGCTCATGGCACAAGGCAACCTTACCAGTGGGACTTGTACAGGACACCTCCAGGTTATGATAGGAAAAATGGGAAGGGGGAAAGAAGAAAAACTCTTTCCCGGAAGAAAAAAAGGGTCATGGAGTCAGGCAAATAGGTAGGCAAGTGAGAAGGAGGGAAAGGAGACCTTGGGGTGAAAAATTAATTCAGAATTATTTTAGCCAAAGGGCCCCCAAGTCTCCCCCCTTTCATTTCTTTGTTCCTGATTTCCAAATGTGGGAGGTGAGGGAAATGAAGCAGTGGCCAGGGCAATGATTTACTGTTCAGCATGATGAACTCAAGAAAGGGCCTGGTAAGTTAACCTAAGAATTGATATTAAAATAAGAAGCATGATTATTCTGATGAGAGATATTATCCAGATTCATATGTTTAGGCCATGAAACCAATTTGAGGAATTTAAGCACTGTAAATTACAATTAAATGTTTGAAACACCTTTTGCTGAGCAAGAAGTTGTATTTGAGTTAGTTGATGTTCCAGGTATTGCAGGTGAGCCAGTACTTCTCCGTGTAAATGGGAGGAGAAGGGTCCTTGAAGGTGAGTTTTAACTTGTTCCCAAGAAATTTGGGAGCTATTCCAGAGCAAAAGGGTGACACAAATTTTAACATGTTCACACTGCAAATCTTGTCTGGTAAACAGAGCTTGTTGTTTTTCACCTATCCAGAGACTAGATGCTTCTAAAGCATCAAGTTTGCTAAGAATATTATCAACAATATGAGTTTGAGTCATAAGTTTGCTGGTAACATTGATCATAAATTGATTAATATCATTAACACTTTAGACAGATATTGTTAAGGTGACTGCCATAGTGGTGGCAGTGGCAGCTATGATAATAGCTGAAATAATGAAAGTAATATGTGTACTAATGAACCTTTTAGGCTTAATTGTTTAAGACTTCCCCAACTTACTCCCTGAGATTGGATTACGTTATGGCATAGTTGTGTCCAGGATTTCCTTTGTTCTTCCAGCATTGTCTTCTCCATCTGTCATACTGGGTTGGATGGGTGATCTTTCCAGCTCATGGTATATCTTCACCTTCTTTGCTGGCAGCCACCGGGGGTCTGTTGGTGTAAGCACACAAGCATATACTGTCCCCACATTATGAGGTTATAGGGTTGTTTTTAAGATCCATCTCTTAACATTTCTTTGTACAGAAATTCAGCTTGTATTTGATGACTCTCCTGATGAGGGGCAAAATGATTTTCAGCTGCTGAAAGACCATATTTATCACAATTTAAAAAAATTAAAGTATAAATGTATATAGTGCTAGGGCAATTGTATTTCTAGGGGAGGTATCCATACTCTCCCTTTTTTGTTTTATTGTTTTAGATGACATGATAAATCCTAAATATTTCAAGGCTGAGTTAATTGGATTGTATTAGGGGTTATTTGGAAACTGGCTTGGGAAATAGAATTTTGGAGATGTTTATAGAGTTGTGTTCAAAGTATTTTTGAAGGGGAGGCAATGAGGATAAATACATGCTTGTGGGAAGGTAGAACCCGAATGAGTAGTGCATAAAGACTTAAAGACATAATATTGACACATGGTGGGTCTATTGAACATTTCTTGTGGCAGGACTTTATTGATATTTAGTTAGTGAATTTTTGTTAATAATTGAAAGAATATAAAATAAGTGAAAGATTGTTCATAAACAGGGGTTTAACTCTTATATCCCATTCTTATATGATATGTATACATACATTCACATGCTTACCTAACCAGGGGACACACTGATATACTTGGCTAATTTTTGGCTAGAGTCCTGGATAGATACAAGACAAGTGCTAATATGCATATCTAGTTTAATAAGCTTATACTGACAATTAGAGTGAGAAACTAGAATAACATAATCAATTAAAATATTAAATTAATATTGAACAGAGTTATAGAATGATAGATAAATAGAGCAGTTTTACATCTGAACTTACTAACATTTAGATTTTGGTTGGGAAGTTTTGAATTAGTAACTGATACTAGAGTTTTGATTGAAAATACTTGTGTAGAGCACCTCCTCCTAGGTTGGGAGTTTAACTGGCTTGATTAGGGACTATCTTTTTCATATGTTCATGATTAATGAACTTGATTTTATAGATGCCAACTTGTGAGCACTGTGTCAATTCCTGAGGATGTGCCCAGGCTCCTCAGGAAGGAGCACAATACTCTATGGGCTGTACATTCCAAGGTTTATGCATTTGTCCCCAAGAAAGTGGCCAGCCTTCTCAGGAACACAACACTCCTTGGAATGCATTTTACCTGTTTTTATTTTTCACAAAAGATCCCTAATGTGCTAACTGTTTTAGTTTTCACTATTCTTTCTAAAATATGAAAAGTGCTGACTGGCAAGGCATTGATTTGCTCTTTAACACGGTTTTGTGCATGATTTTTTATTTTTAGGTTTGAATAATACCCAATAAATTTTTCCCTACTACATTCAGTTTTAGGATTGTTCAAACT
>JAQZBX010078184.1:0-14160 GCA_029593785.1 Cabassous unicinctus
CTATAGCTTTTTTTTGGGTTTGATTTGCTAAAAGTTTGTTAACAAATTTTGTGTTTGTGTGTGTTGAAATGTTCTCTGTAGTTTTTTAAAAAGTCTTTGAATGTATGGTTTGGCATAACACTAGTGCTGTCTAGTAGAATGAGTTGGGGTGAGTGTTTTATTTTTGGGAAGATTTTTTGTAAAATTGATATAATTTCTTAAATGTTAGGTAGAGTTCACCAGTGAAGCTGTGTGGATTAAATTTTCTTTTTTTTAACTTTTAAAAGTTTTTCTATAAATGCAATTCCTGCCATGGATTTAGTTATGATGATATCATACCTTTTCTAGACTGGCTTTTGGTAAAATTTCTATTTTAAGATATTTGCCTATTTTATTGAATTTGCTAAATGCATTGACTTGAAGTTTCTCATAAAACTCCTTGTAATGGTAGTCATGTCTCCTGATTTCTTACTGCTTTTTAAAATTTGCACTTTCATTTTTCCATTGATCAATGTCCAACAGCTTTACTAATTTTAAGTAGCATTTTAGAAACCAGCCTTTTCTCTTTTTGTTTTGAGATAAACAGTTATTTGACTTTTGGATGTAGCATTTTTTATCTACTTGCTTTTATCTTAATGTTCTTTTTCTTTATTCTTAAGGTGTAGTTATAGATCACGTATGAGAATTTTCTCCTCATGTAATATAAATATTTAATGGCATACATATCCCTTTTAACATTACTTTTCCTGCATTGCCCTTATTGATATGTTTGGCTTTCAACTCATTAATTTCATCATAATTGTAAATTATATATACCGCTCAAAATAAATTTTCTACTTTCCATGTTTTTTTTTTTCTTGGACCCAAGGATTAATTAGAGGTGTGCTATTTAAATTAAAAATATTAGAGAGTTTTACAGATATCTTTCTGATACTGATTTTTTACTTTTTCTATCTTTCTGTATGTTTTGTTGTGTTTGAAATGATTATGCACACATGTGTTATTGTGCATTGGAGTCTAAAAATATCAATTGAGCCACGTTGGTTGATGGAGTATTTTAAGTCTTTTACATTTCGATGATATCCTGTATAGATTTTATATTAATAGCTGAGAAAGCAGTATTGAAATTTCTAGTCTATAATTGTACATTTGTATACTTCTTCTATTAGTTTTATCAATTTATGATTCATTTACTTCAAAGTTCTGTTATTGCTTGCATATACATTTAGGATTACTATGACTTTTGATTGTTTAAGCAATTCATTTTTATAAAATATTCCACTTTATCTCTGGGATTATTCCTGCACTGAAATCTAAATTTTCTGGTATTTAGATAGCAACTCTCAAGTTGCTATTTGTTTTCTCTGGCATTAATTGTTTGTAACTTTTTCCTTGCTTCTTCTGGCCTGAGTATTTTTATGATTCTACTTTATCACCACCATTTCTCAATAACCAAACCCCTTGTTGTGTGGTTGCTCTAGCATTTGCAATATACATTTCTAACATCACAGTCTATCATCAAATAATATGCTACCACTTCTTGTGCTATGTAAGAATTGTACGCTAGTGTACTTTTATTTGCCCCTACCTGGACTTTTTGCTTATTTTTGCCTTCTATCTGATTTCTACATATATTATAAACCCAAAACATTGTTATTTTTTGTTTGCACTTATTTATGTTTTCAAAATTATTTTAAAGGGGTAAAAATATCTTTTAGGTATACTCACATATTTTTCATTTCATTCTTCTTCATTTTTGCATTATATCCTTGCTTCCATTTGTTATAGTTTTCCCCTGCTCAAAGGAAGGATATTACTGCTTAGTGTTTTGGTCTGCAATGACATTTTTTCTTTAGTTTTAAAGAAGCTTTAGATTACATATTTGTTACAGCAAAATATAGAGGATTCACATATACCCCACACGAGCCCCCTCCACAATTTCCCCAATTAACGTATTTCATTAGTGTGGTCCATTTGTTACAACTGATGAACACACTGAAATATTGATACCAACCATGGTCTGCAGTGTACATTATGGTTTACACTTTGAACTACATAATTTTTATTGGTTTTGACCAAATATATAATGACCTATACCTGTCATTGCAATGTCATGCAGAACAATTCCAAAGGCCTAGAAATGCTCTATATGACACTCATTCTTCCCTCTCTCTCCACTCAGAATTTCTGGTGACCACTGTTTTTATATCAATGTTGCTAATTCTCCTTCTACTAGAATAATAAGGCCACTTTAGTCCACAGTTTCATTCCCACTCTGTTTATGATTGATAGGGGCCTTAGATCCCATGGGGCAGATGGATGGAACTGTCTTTCTTGCAGATTTGGATAGTCTGCTTTTTTGGGATTGGCATAGTTCATTATCAATCTTTTGTTAGTTGTCCCAGGTTAGTCCGATGAACTGAAGACTATGTGTTGGCTGCAACTCTGCTGAGATTTAGGGCTCAAAGGACATATGAACAGCTGGAAGATTTAAGTCTCTGGATACTTATTTAATGGGTATAGTGATAATCACATGTTCAAATAAAAGGGACAGAAGAACTATGTGTAGGAAAAATTTAAGTGAATCCAAGCCAGACTATGATATATTGGGGGTAGCTTATTATATATGCCAAGATAAGGCCCAATGGCAGGATGATGAATTATTAGGGTTGTCTGCCCTGCCTATAGTGTACAGATGTCTCTAGAGCCCTCAGGAACCCACATGCTTGAGGCATTGTTTACTGTGATAGTGAGATACTCCTAAGACTTGCATAAGAGAAAACTATGGAATGACCTTCCGAAAATTTGAAATTTCATAGTCATAAAACCTCATTTCTATTTAATATTTCCCCCTTTTGATCGAGGTCTTTTTTCAAATGTATCTTTTTGGTAATAATCTCTGGGTGTTGAGGAGGCTTATCCCCACGAGTCATGTTCCTTGCTCAGGAGAAGGTAATGAATTTATATTCTTACTTTAGATTAGAGAGATGCCACATTACAGCAACAAGGAGGCTTTCAAGAGGTAACTGTTAGGCAATATATAATACTAGGCTAAGTTTTAATTTCACAAGAACAAGGATTAAGTACAAACATCAATAACAAGGGCCTGGCATATTAGTCTCTCCTCTTTTGCTAGGCAGTGCCCATGTATTATAGGGTTTGTTGCCACTCTATTAGAGAAGGCATTATAATAGACTTCATGTTTTAGAGCAACTTTGGGTTTACAGAAAAATTGCACATTAATTACGTAAAGTTCTCTTAAATCCACTCACATCCCACCCACTCCTATGATTTTCTGTATTATTAACATCTTACATCAATACAGTATAGTCTTTAGAATTGATGAATCCATATGTACACATGATTAAAGTCCATAGTTTACATCAGGATTCACTCTTTGCATTATAAAGTACTATAGGTGTTGATAAATGCACAATATTATGTATCCATTATCACAATAGCATACATAATATTTTTATAGTTTATACATATCCTGAGTTCCACCTTTTCATCCTTCCCCACTTAAGCCCCTGGAAAAGAAAGATATTTTCATTCACTTTATAGTTTGTCCTTTCCAGAATGTTTTACAGTGAGAATCATCTAGTATGTAGCTTTGTTAAAGTGGCTTCTTTCACTTAGATATATCCATGTAAATTTCATCCATGTATTTTTGTGGCTTGATAAATCATTTTTTAAATCATTGAAAAATATTCTGTTTTATACATGAAGCACCATTTATTTATTCACCTACTGAAAGACATTATGGTTGTTTCCAATTTTTGTCAATTATGACTGAGGCTTCTATAAACAATCTTGTGCAGGTTTTTGAAGGGGTATATGTACTCCACTCATTTTTGGCAAACACCAAGAAGTATAATTCTTAGCACGTAATATAAGCCTATGTTTAGTTTTGTAAAAATCTGCCAAAGTCTCTTCCAAAGTGTCTGAATAATTTTGCATTCACACCAGAAACTAATGAGAATTATTGTTATTCCACGTCCTCTCCCATCATTGGTCTTCTCACTGTTTTAGATTTTAGCCATTCTGCTAGGTGTGTACTGGTTTCTTATATTTTTAATTTACAATTCCTTAATAACATAAGGTTGCACATCTTTTAATACACTTTCTTCTATCAACATATCTTCTTTAGTGAGCTGCTTATTCAGATATTTTCTACATTTTTAAGTGGGTTTGCTTGCTTTCTTACTGTTGACTTTTAAGATTTCTTTATATATATTTTGGATACAAGTCTTTTACCAGATAACCATTTTGCAAATATTTTTCCCAGTCTGTGGTTGTATTTTCATTCTCTTAATGGTGTCTTTCACAAAGCAGAAATTTTTAATATTAATTAAGTCCAATTATCAATATATTATGTCATGCATTACACTTTTTATGCTTTATGTACAAAGTCATTGCCAATCCCAATGTCATTTAGATTTTCCCACAAGTTATCCTTTGGAGTTTTTCTATTTTTGCATTTTATATTCATGTACATTTTCCATTTTGAGTTAATTTTCATGGATGTATGAAGTTTGTTTCTAGATTCAAAGTTTTGGATGTGAATGTCCAGTTGTTACAACATTATGTGTTGAAAAGTTTATACTTCCTCCCTTGAATTGCCTTTGATCGCTTCTCAAAGACCAGTAGACTATATTTGTATAAATCTATTTCTTGGTTTTCTATTCTGATGCATTGATTTATTTGTCTATATTTTCACCAACAAATCTCTGTGTTGATCACTGAAGCTTTATAGTAAGTGTAACAGTTTCATGTAATTGGTGAATTCCAAAAAGAAATATAGGGTATTGTTTGTAAACTGGTATTTTCCTGTGGGCATGTTTGAGTGTATTGGATCAGAGGTTTTACTTTTACTTGAATAAATAATGATTAAGGTTTTGATTGGACCACGCCAATAGAACTTTGCCTCTGTGCCCCCTTCATGTGCAGGGACTCACAGTGAAACCGTACCACAGAGAAGGAAGTTGGAATCTTGAACTGGAGCCCCGTGAAGTAAGCACACAGACGAGCTTAGTAATGAGGAAAGATAGAATGCCCCTGGAATAGAAACAAGCCATTCCCCTAATAGTCTACAGCTGGCATGGTCAAGATAGAGCAGCTGAGCCCATAGAGAGGCAAGCCCTGGGAAGAGAGGAACCTAGGAACCCTGAACCCTGGCAGATGTCGGCAGCCATTTTGCTTCCACAGTGGCTATAGACTTTGCTGAAGGAAGTAACTTAAACTTTATGGCCTGGTAACTGTAAGCTTCTACCTTACAGAAACCAACGGATTTCTGGTATTTTGCATCAGCACCAGTTTGGCTGACTAATATAGTAAACCTTGAAGTTGAGTACAGTCAATTCTCTCACTTTGTTCTTCTCCTTCAGTAGAATGCAGCCTATTCTGGATTTTCTGCTTCTCCAGATAAACTTTAGAATCAATTTGCCTATATGCACAAAATAGTTCATTTGGATTTAATGGGGACTACATTAAATTTATAGACTAAGTTTTGAAAAATTGCAATTTTAATAATATTGACTCTTTCTATGAACTTGGACAATCTCTTCATGTATTTAGACACTGGATTTATTAAATTAGACTTTGTTGTTTTCCTTATATAAAAATTGTACTTTTTTTAGATTTGTACATAAATATTTCATAGCTAATGTAAATGGCTTTTGTGTTTTCAATTAAAATTCTACTTGTTCATTGCTGGTATATAGGCAAATAATTAACCTTCATAAAACCTTGTTATAACTGCTTATCAGTTTCGGGAGGATCTTGTTTTTGATTCTTTGGTAAATTTTACAATGATAATCATATTATCTGTAAACAAAGACAATTTATTACTTCTTTCCAATTGCTGTACCATGTATTTGATTTTCTTATATTATTTCACTAGCTAAGATTTCCTCCATGATTTTGAATAGGTACAGTAAGAGGGGACATCATTATCTTGTTCCTGATCTTAGAGAAAATGCAAGTAGTTGCTTCCCATTAATTGATGTTGACTGTAGGGTATTTGTAGATGTTCTCTTCTTAAAACATACTTTTTCATTTTTTAAACAATACTTACATTACATGAATATTACATACAAAACATAGGAGATTCCCATATGCCCCAAACCCTCCCCCTCTGACGTTTTCCCATGTTAATAGCATCCTTCTTTAGTGTGCTACATTTGCTAAAATTGATGAACACATTTTGGATCATTGCCACTAAGTGTGGATTATAGTTTACATTGTAGTTTACCCTCTCTCTTGCACAATTTTGTAAGTTATGACAAGATAAATAATGGCCTTTATCTGTCATTGCAATGTCATTCAGGACAATTCCCAAGTCCTGAAAATGCCCTGATATTACACCTGTTTTTCCCCCTCCCTCCCATCAAAATCTCCATTGGCCACTGCCTCCATATTAATGATATAATTTCTTCCATTGCTAGTCTATGGTAGAATATCAGTAAATCTACTCTAGTCCATCATTCATCCCCAATCCCAAGGATTCTAGGATGATGATGCCCAATCCACCCATAATTGAGAAAGGGCTTAGATACCATGGGAAAGATGGATGGGACTATGGTCCTTGCAATTGGAGACTCTCTCTGTTCCTTGGGATTGTAATTGTCCATCATCATCTCTTTTCAGTTGTCCTGGCTTAGTCCATTGACCTGAAGAGTAGGTGTTGCAACTCTATTGAGATTCAGGGCCCAGCTGGCACATGGAAAGCGCAAAGATTTAAGTCTCTTGGACATACACCTATCAACTCTAGCACTAATGATAGGTACAAATAGAGGTAGAATAAGAGCCATGTGTAGAGAAACTACAACTGAGTCAAACTCTGTTACTCTGGGAAGCATAAATTCCAAAGTAGGGCCCATTGGCAGGGCACCAAACTCCTGAGCTGTCTGCACTGTCTATAATTTCTGGATGTTTCCAGAGCCCATAGGAGCCCCTCTAATTGAGGTAGTATTTACTATGGCAGTAAATGAGATCCTGCTGAGAAATACATAAGCATATCCTCAGGAATGACAGCCCGACTAACTTTGAAGTCTCTTAGCCATATAAACTCATTTGACTTTACCTTTTCCCCCTTCTGGTCAAGGTCTTTTTCCAGTTACATTCCTAGTTGGCCTTGGTAGTAATCACTTGGTGCCAGGGAGGCTTAACCCCAGGAGCCATGTCACAGGATGGGAGGAAAGTAATGCATTTATATAATTAATTCAGCTTAGTGAGAGGCCTAATTTGATCAACAAGTAAGGTCACAGGAGGTAACTCTTAGACAACCTATAATACTAGGCTAAGTTTCAATTTCTAAAGTAAATTTTCGTAAGTACAGTCTATACCAAGGGTTCATCAATGGACCATCCTCCTTCTCTAGTCACTGCCCCTGTACTCATAGGATTTTGTTGTTCCATTAGACAATGTAGCAGAGCTTCTGAGGATGGGAATTTGATATTCTTTAAGATATTGTGTGGATCTTCACCCACCGTGACAATGCCCCATGAACACTTGACCACATTCTTATGACTTTGTATGGCATATAGGTATGTCACAGGTGAACCTCCTCCCATGCATCCCCCATTACTGACACCCCTCACCAATGGTTGTGCCCTGCCATAGTTGTAACATTTCTGGGGATCCAAAATTCTTCAAAAATGAAGCCAACAAAATGAACAAAAACAATTAGAAAGGAAATGAAATAATAATGATGGTTTAAAAACAAGAAAATATTAAAGGTAAAAAAATTGGAATATAATAAAAAAATAATGAAAAAATATTTAAAAACATTTTTTGGCGTTATGTCTTTCATCACTGTAAGATCTGTTGTCTTGTATGTACAGTGACTTTTCCTTCTGTTTATTCCCCCGTGTCTTAATTTTTTCACTTTGTCTTCAAAGAAGCTTTAGGTTACAGAAAAGTCACAAACAGAATATAGGAGATTCTTGTATACTCAACATGATCTCCCTTTTCCAATTTCCCCTATTAATAACATTTTATATGTGGATGGTACATTTGCTAAAATTTATATACCAATATTGAAACATTGTTACTAACCATTATCAATGATTTACATTATGGTTTACATTTTCGACCATACACTTTTATAAATTTTGATGAAATTGAACATGGACTGTATCCATCATTGCAAGATCATGAAGTACATTCCCATTGTCCTCAAAATGCACCCACCATGTTCCATTATTCTATTTCTCCTTCCCCTTCCCCTCAGAACCTTTGGAATTCATCAAGATTCACTCTTTGAAGAACAAAATTTATGGTTACTGGCAACAACGTTGAGGGCTCATCATACTGGCTCGTCCTCCCCTATTAAGCACTGCCTATTTTCTCAAGAGACCCTTGCCCCTCTATTTGAGAATATAGCAGGACTACCAGGATGGGACTCCAACACACTCCTGCTCATTTTGTGGTTCTCCACCCACTAATACAACCCATTATGACAAGATGAATGCTCACACACTCCCTAGAGGCCTGCCCCAAGTGTGCCATGTCCTGCCTGTCCCCACATCCAACACCCTAAACGAGTAATCCCCTCTACCATATTTGCCAAAAGAACATGTAGTTTCATCCGATTGCAGGGAAATCCCTGCTCCTTCCCTCACCCTCCCCTCAGTTCCATGGACATTGCAATCCACTCTCCCTTATCCCAATCCAGTACCACCCAACTCAATAACATAACTGCACCACTGTCTTGTGCCGCTGTTGCATAACTACACCATTCCATTACAGCCTTCTTCTCCCTTTCTGTTTTCCTATAAACCTATTTTCTAGGCTCTAGCTCTGTGAATCTGTTCATTTTGCTTAATTCTTATCAGTGAGGTCATATAATATTTGTCCTTCAGTGCCTGGCTTGCTACTCTCAACATAAGGTCTTCAAGATTTGTCCATGGAATCCCGTATGTTATCACTGTATTCCTTCTTACAAGTGAATAATATTCCATTGTAGGTATATACCACAGTTTGTTTATCCATTCTTTTCTTGATGGACATTTGGGTTGTTTCCAAATTTTGTCAATGGTGTATAATGCTGCTATGATAATTGGTGTGCATATATCTGTTTGTGTCCCAGCTTTCAAATCTTTTGGGTATATACCCAGCAGCGAGATTGCTGGATCATATGGCAGTTCTACAGTTACCTTCCTGAGGAACCACCAAACTGTCCTCCACAATGGCTTGACCTTTCTACATTCCCAGCAGCAGTGGATAAGTATTCCCATTCCCCACATACTTTCTGACACTTGTAGTCCTGTTTTTTTTTTTTTTTAATAGCTGCCAGTCTAAGGGATGTAAAAAGATATCTCATTGCAGTTTTGATTTGCATTTCCTTAATAGCTTGTGAAATTCAGCATCTTTTCATAAGCTTTTTAGCCATTTGTGCTTTTTTTGGAAAAGTATCTATTCAAATCACTTGCCCATCTTTTTATTTTTGAGGCATAGTATTTCTTTATATATTCTGGATATTAGGCTCCTATCAGATATATGGTTACTAAATATTTTCTCCCATTGAATAGACTGCCTTTTAACTTTCTTGACAAACTCATTTGGGGTGCAAAAGATCTTAATTTTGAATAGGTCTCATTTATCTATTTTTCTTTCCTTTCTTATGCTTTGGGTATGAAGTTTATGAAACCATTTCCTAATATAAGATGCTGTATTGTTTCTCTATATTATCTTCTAAGATCTTTATGGTCACGTCTCTTATATATAGATCTTTGATCCATCTTGAGTTAAAAGTTTCCATGTGGTGTGAGATGGTGTTCCTCTTTCATTTTTTGAATATGAATAACCAGTTTTCCAAGCACCATTGGTTGAAGAGGCCTTTCTCTCTCAGTTTAATGGGCTTGCTGGACTTGTCAAATATCAGATGATGTCTTGTGAGAATCTATTTCAGAACTCTCAATTTGGTTTTACTGGTCAGTATATCTACCCTTTTGCCAATCCTATGCAGTTTTGACAACTGCAGATTTGTAGTATGTTTTATAGCCAAGTAGTGAGATTCCTCCTATTTCATTTTTCTTTTTCAATATGTCATTGACTGTTCTGGGCCTCTTGTCAATTCAAATAAATTTCATAATTAGAGTTCCCAAATCATTAAAAAATGCTCTGCTAATTTTTAACAGATTGCATTAAATCTGGAAATCATTTTGGGTAGGATAGATATCTTAATGATGTATTTTCTTCCCAGCAATGAACAAGGAATATTCTTCCATTTTTCATGTTTTTTTATTTCCTTTAAACGTGTTGTGTACTTATCTGCATATAAGTTATTTACAACTTTAGTTAAACTTATTCCCAGGTATTTTATTCTTTTAGTTACTATTGTAAATAGGATTTTTTTCTTGATTTTTCTCCTCAGATTGTTCGTTATTGGTGTACAGAAAAGTTACTGATTTTTGCTCATTGATCTTATAATCTGCCACTTTACAGATCAAATTTATAAGCTCTAGAAGTTTTGTTGTACATTTCTCAGGGCTTTCTTTGTATAAGATCATGCAAGTAGTGAATTTTTTATTTATTTCGTTCTAATTTGGATGTCTTTTGTATTTTTTTCTGTCTAAGTTATCAAGCAAGTACTTCTAACACAATGTTAAATAAGAGTGGTGAAAGTGGGCATTCTTGTCTTGCTCCAGATCTTAGAGGGAAAGCTTTTAGAATTTTACCATTAAATATGATGTTCGCTGAGGGTTTTTCATATATACCCTTTATCATGTTGAGGAAATTTCCTTCTATTCCTATATTTTGAAGTGTTATTATCAGGAAAGGGTGCTGCATTTTGTCAAGTGATTTTTCTGCATCTATAGAGATGATCATGTGATTTTTTTCTTTTGATCTGTTTATTACATTTATGATTTTCTTATACTGAGCCATCCTTGCATACCAGGGATAAAACCCACTTTGTTATCGTGTATAATTTGTTTGATGTGTTTCTTAATATGATTAGCTTGTATTTTCTTGACGATTTTATCATCTGGTTTCATTAGAGAGCTTGGTCTATAGTTTTCCTTTCATTCGCATCTTTATTTAGCTTTGTTATTAGGGTGATTTTGGCATCATAGTATGAGTTAGACAATGTAACCTCCACTTATATTTTTTGGAAGAGTTTAAGCAGGATTGGTGCTATTTCTTTATGGAATGTTTGATAGAATTCACCTGTGAAGCCATCTGATCCTGGGCTCTTCTTAGTTGGGAGGTTTTTGATGATTAATTAAATCTCAATACTTTTCATTTGTCTGTTGTGTTCATCAGTTTCTACTTTCATCACTCTAGGCTGCTCGTGTGTTTCTAGGAATTTTTCCATATCCTCTGTAGCCATTGGGCAATTTGATGTGATTATGAATTCCAAAAATATAATTAGATCATACTTGTAAACTGGTCTGCTAATCTGGGCATGATTAATTATGATTAGGGCATTAACTGGGCCACATCAGTAGGGCTTTGAGCCCCAACCCTTGGTGGGTGGAGGAATCAAATATAAAAGGCAAGTCAAAAGACATAGAGAGCAGTTTTTTATTTTGGAATTCTGCTGAGAATGAAAAGAAGGCCGCCGGATAGAGATGAGCCATTCACCTGAGAGAGCACAGCTGGCCTTGTGAAGAGAAGCAAAGACTAGAGAGCCTCACAGTCTGCAGATGACCTTGTGGAGGAAACAGGTGAAGTAAGCTCAGAGAGAAATGCAGCCAAAGAGTGGAACCCAAGAAACCTGAACCCTGGCAAACGTCAGCAGCTGTCTTCCTCCAACACGTGGCAATGGACTTTGGTGAGGGAAGAAACTTATGCTTTGTGGCCTGGTAAATATAAGCTTCTACCCCAAATAAATATCCTTTAAAAAGACAAACCATTTTCTGGTATTTTGCATTAGCACCCCTTTGGCTGACTAATACATCCTCTAAATTATCAATCCTGTTGGCATACAATTTTTCAACATATTCTCTTTTGATGCTCTTTATTTCTGTTGGTCAGTGGTGATATCCTCTTCCTCATTCCTTATTTTATGTATTTGCATCATCTCTCTTTTTTTACTTGTTACTGTAGCTAAGGACTTGTCAATTTTATCAATCTTCTTGAAGAATCAGGTTTTGGTTTTGTTTATTTTTTCTAGTTTTAACTTTCCTTTAGCTCTGCTCTAATCTTTGTTATTTCCTTCTTTCTACTTGCTTTGGTGTTAGTTTGTTGTTCTTTGTCTAATTCCTCCAGGTGTGCAGTTATGTCTTTTAGTTTAGCTCTTTCTTCTTTTTTAATGTAGGCATTTATTGCTATGAATTGCCCTCACAGTACTTCTTTTTCTGAATCCCATAGGTTTTTATATGTTGTGCTGTCATTTTCATTTGTTTCAAGGTAGTTACTGATTTCTTTTTAAACTTCCTCCTTGACCCACTGAATGTCTAAGAGTGTGTTGTTTAACTTCCATAATTTTGTTCTTAATCTGCTTCTCTGCTCTTTAATCAGTTCTAGCTTCATTCCACAGTGGTCTGAGAAATTACTTTGTATAATTTAAATCTTTCTGAATTTATTAATAGTTGTTCTGTGATCTAGCATGTGGTCTATCCTGGAGAATGATCCACATGCACTCAAGAAGAATGTATATCCCGCTGTATTTAGGTATAGTGTTCTGTATATATCTATTAGGTACAGATCCTGTAATGTATTATTTAAGGTCTCTGTTTCTGTATTGATCCTACATTGAGGTGTTCTATCTAATGGTGATAATGTTGTATTAAAGTCCCCCACTATAATTGTACAGACATTTATTTTTCCACTTAGTTTTTCCAGTTTTCGCCTCATGTATTTTGAGGAGCCCTGCTTAGGTGCATAATTATTTTTTATTGTTCTGTCTTCTTGATAGATTACTCCTTGTATTAATATGTAGTTTTCTTCTTTGTCATTTATAATAGTTTTGCTTTTAAAGTCTATTTTGTATGATATTAGTATAGCTACTCACACCCGTTTTTTATTATTTTTGCATATAAAATTGTTTTTCCAAGCATTCACTTTCAGCCTCCTTGTATCCCTGGGACTCAGGTAAATTCTTGTAGACATCATATAGTTTGGGAATATTTCCTTATCTACTCTGACAATCTGTGTCTCTTGATTTGAGAATTTAATCCATTCACATTCAAAGTTATTGTCAAGGACTGACTTACATTAGCCATATTTTTTTATGCTTATGTATGCCATATGTTGTTTTTATTTCTCTTTTTATCTTCTTAATTAATTTTACACTCTCCTCCACCTCTCTCTTTCCTGTTTTTTCCTTTCAACTTGAAGAATTCCTTTTAGTATGATTTGAAGGGCAGGTTTCTTAATGACAAGAACACTTAAATTCATTTTATCTGCGAATATTTTAAACTCTCCTTCATTTTTCAGTGCCAGCTTTCCGGGATAGAGAATTCTTGGCTGGAAGTTTTTTCTTTTAGCTCCTTAACTATGTCATACCGCTGTCTTCTTGCCTCCATGGTTTCAGATTTGAAATCAGTACTTAATCTTATCAAACTTCCCTTGTATTTGATGGATCTCTTTTCTTTTGCTGCTTTCAATATTGTCTCTTTGTCTTGAGAATTGGACAATTTGACAAGTATGTATCTTGGGGTAGGACTCTTGGGATTTATACTGTTTGGGTTCTGCTGTGCTTCCTGGACATGTACATCCATTTCCCTCAATAGTGTTGGGATATTTTTTGCCATTATTTCCTCAAACATTCCTTCTGCTGCCTTTCCATTTTCTTCTCCCGATGGAATGCATTTCATGTTGCCATTCAAATATCTAAATCCCTGCTTTATTTTTTCTCTTTTTATGTATCTTTTCTATTTTCTGTCTGATTTCCAATGTACTGTCTTACACATTGCAGATACTTTCCTCTGCCTATTCAAATCTGCTGTTATGTGCATCCAGTGCATTTTTGATCTGGTATTGTGCCATTCATCACCATTATATCCATTATCTTCCTAGGTATTTTTATAAATTCTTCTGTATGTTCTCCCAGTGCCCTCTTAATATCCTTAATCTCTTCCTTCACTTCATTAAGTTAGATCATGATATTTGTTTGGATATCTCTGATTAGTTGTTCCATGTTCTGCATCTCCTCCTGCTTTTAGTATATTCATTAGACTAGGCCATTTATTCCTATTTCTTAGTATGACTTGTAATTGTTTCTTGGTGTCT
>JAQZBX010078185.1:0-14161 GCA_029593785.1 Cabassous unicinctus
CTTCATACTATAGTCACCCTTTGATGCAATGTGTTTTTTTGAAAAGGCAAAATAATAATTTTGAAATACATCCATGGTGTTGGGTGGGTCAGTTTTCTATTACTTAAAATATTTTTGTACTATTCCTTTGCATAAATGAACCACACATTATTTTTTAGTTTTTCTTTGATGCACACCTGCACCATTTTCACATTTTACTTAATATGAACAAAGCTGCTATGCACATTCTGGTAAAAATCTCTTTTGGATCTATTCATCCAGTAATCTTGAGTACATAATGAAGACTTGATTTATGTGTTCATCTTAGTTTCATTGAAAAAAAAAAATCTGCCCAATTTTTTTGTTAATTTTTGTAATATCTTGAGTTCCACCAAAATGCACGAGATATTATGTTGGGCAATATTATCACAATCACTTGGTGTTGGTGTGATTATTAATTTCACAAATTCTGGAGTTGTGTATTAGCATACCATTATGGTTTTCATTATAATTTCCTTGAAAATATACCAAGATAGAACACATACTGAGCCATTAAACAAGTATCCATGATTTGAATTAAATTATACATCAACAAGAAATATTTGGAAATTCAATAGTATATATTTACAAAATCTGTAAGTAAAAAATAAACTTAAGGAAAATTTAATATAAAATTTAATATAAAATTTATATTATATAAAATATAATATATATTTCATGGAATGATGGTAAAATAAAATATATCAAAAGAGGTTAAGTAAAAACAAGGCAACCCCTAGAGAGCAGTTTACATCATATAGTGTTTATTCTGAAAAAGGAGAATGGTCAATAAGCAGTGGCCTACAATTCCCTCTCATAAATCCAGGAAAAGAATAGTAAAGTGAACCTCCATTAAGTATAAAAAATAATTTAAAAAAATAATAAGAGTCCAAATCAATATTATGTAAAAGAGAGAAAGGAAAAAGTGACAAAAGCAAAAGATTTTCTTTGAAATGATCAACCAAGTTAACTACTTCCTTGATTTATCAAGATTAAAAGAGAATGGAAAATATTACAAATACCACTAATGGAACATGGGTTATTACTAAAAGAAAGACTATAGCAAAATATATTTTGCTTCCTGGCTGGCCTTTTCTAGAAATGGAAAGTAATAGAAACAACTAACCAAAATAACTACCAATGATAAAATTTGAGTTTCAAATGACTTTAGAAACTTGTGTCCTCCATATGAGCATGCAAATTTCCCCAAACTGAACTACCTTAATTATAAGATTGATTTTGATATTGAAGGGAAATCCCATGTTCTCTGTGTCCTTGCCTAGTGCAGAGAATTGAATTCCACACCAACATTTGATCACAAAAGGTCAAAAGCTTTTTAAGAATCCAGGGGGTTCAGGAGAGCAAGTGGCAAACCTGCCTCCGTGAACATAGTAGGCATGGGTTTTTATTAGAATTAGACAAAGAAAGGTGAGGACAGGGATGCCACTGACTGAGTCTACCTGCAACCTGGGTCCTGCGAAGGGGGCATCAGAGGAAGAGGAGACGGGTGAGCTCATAGCTCCTGTTTTTGCCCACCTTGATTGTGCTCCTTAATGTTTCCTTGGTCTTCTCCATCCTGCGTATGTTTTATTAACTTTCAGATAAGGGGGAGAAGAAAAACAGGAGCTTGTTAGGGAGTGAGAAACAGAAAATTGGTAGCGAGAGGAATACAATAATTTGCCAGGGAGTGAAAAACAGGAAACTGCTTTGTGGCTAAAGACACTTTTCATTAATAAGTAACAAAGCACAGCTACATGTAACAAATTACAGGAGAGAGATTATGTAGTTAAAAATAAATATCATTTGTTAGCTCAATCCAAGAACTAAAGCTCTAATGTAACATATATCATATGACTGCTTTTGATCTCCTTCAATTTTAATAAATGTGAATTATTTTGGTAATATATAATGAATAGCATGGTATTTGTAATATCGGCATCACTCTATGAACCAGTATTTTCTAGTTGAAACTTCATGAAGTTATGAAATCATGCATGACCAAAAGATATCCTCAAAATGCCTTAATAGAAAAATGAATTGAAATCTAATAGAGTATGGAAAATTGTTAATTTGATTTCAGATTAAAAATTGCAAGCCTTCTTTGAGAAACCACCATTTGTTGACTTTTGGGGTAGAATCAGAAGAATATACCAATTTTCTCAAAGTGCTGTGAATATACTCCTTTCATTCTGTAACCATATATTTGTGTGAGACCATATTTTATTCATATTCTGCAACCACAAAACTATTGCAACAGTTTGAATTAAAACACCAATATGGGAATCCAGTTTGGTTCTATTAATCTGGAAATTATAGCGGTTGTCAAAATGGAAAGGGAAACTTATGCTTCTATATTTGACTTCTAATCACTACTCACCAAACTTCAGTGTGACTTTTATAACTCTGGTGATAAACTGTAGAGGTACATAGAGACATTTATTTTTGAACCTTCATTTCCAAGACTTGCCACAGATTTGCTTAGCCTCTCACACATAATGCTTCTCTCCAGATTGCCAGTCATTAAAAAAAATGTCAGTAAAATGACTACAGACTCCTTCATTAAGATAGTCTTCTAAGGGGTAATAATTTACGATATGAAAGATACCTAACTTTATTGGTCACATCCCAAGTGCAAAGATCTGTTCAAAACACATTTGGTGAGTAAGAGTCCCACTTTGTGCCACAACCACTTTTTTATTTTTATTTTTCACATAATTTCAATTTAAAATCAATTTTATGTATTTCCTTTTCTTATATTTAGCAGCCGTTGTTGAAAATTAATTTTTATTTTTTCAGTTATTATTGATCTGCATATGATTTTCTTTAATGCCATAATGTTAGTACTCAATTGTTAAAAAAATATTTTGTTAATATTAACAAGATTTTATGTATTTGCTATATAGAAAAAAGGGCATTTATATTCTGATATAAAATTGAAAATACATTGAGTTGCCTGGTTTGGAAAATATAAGTGAATAACTATGTTGTTAATTCTAACAAAAATAATTTACTAATTTTATTTCAAAGAAACACCACTACAAATTTAATTTATCTCAAGGGTATAGACAAGGAATTCTTACCAAGCAGGAGTTGAAGGAAAGCTGGCTTTCTTGAGGTTGAGATTGACAGTTAACCAAGACTCATGAACTCTCATGCGAGTGCATCTTAAAGACAAAGATATATTTATAAAGAGTCTAGAAGCAGAATAATTGTTAAAAGTGTATCTACCCAATAAGGGATTCCATGAATTTTATTCAGTGAAGGAAGAGGCAAGATCATGGATGTTATCAATCTTTTAAATATTTCAAAGATGTATTCCTGTTAGGGAAGATAATCTTCTCTCACTTTTCAGGTATGTTTGTATATAGTATTTGAATAGTTTCTTTGATATCACCAATGAATAACAGCACTGTTATGCCTCAAGATCATTTGCATTCTTAATTATTTCTTCCCCATATGATGCATTTTTGCTCATAAGGTAGGCTGGATTTTTCTGATTCAGTTGTTAACTTCATATTATTTTTAATATGGTACCTGAAGATCTGTCTGTGAATACACAGTTTGACTCAAAATATCTGAAATATATTGATACCAAAAGTCCCTTGATATTGAATAGTGGAAGCAACAAGAAAAAGATATTTCTTGAGCTAGATTTAAAAGGAGAGCTAAAAAATACACAGGCAAAAAAGAGTTATCATGGAATTTCATGGAAATCTATCAAAGTAAATAAAAACCAGTTTTAAAATCTCAATGGAAATGTAAAGATTTCTAGTGTAGTTTTCACAATAAGCAATTTCTGATATTTTTTTGCTAGATATTATGAAGCAGCCATGTTCTATGCTGATCATTTTAATACATTACCATAAATCAGCTATTTAAAACTAGAGGAATTAGCAATTCCACTTATTGTGCTATTGTCTACATTTTAAAATTGTGAAGTAAATATTTCCTAAAGATATCGGAGGTAATAAGGCATAGAGGAAAATCCCTGAACTCTTTCTATGGCCATAGCTCTTCATTTGATCATCATGGTGCATTTTGAAGGAGAAGATGTGTGGTAAATTTAGCATAATTAAACTTGAGAACTACTATAGACTAAGGAAAAAGATGGAACCTGAAGAGATGGAAGATAGGAAGGAGATGTTAATGATCAAGTGCTAATGTGTCATGCTGATCAAGCAAAGAGAAAGCAAAATTAAAAAAAAAAAGCAACTGATGTAAGTCTGGGTTAATTCAGTAACATGCACTGAATTAACCCGGTCAACTTTACCAAGTTAACCAGGGAGTAATATTTTTGTAGTCAATAAATTATCTGCTTAACATAATTTCTGTACTTTAGAAATTGAGAATATTAGAAGAAACCATATATACTAGAAAGGATATTATAGAAAACAATTTCATAAAATATTCTGCAATACACTAGAAATTCATCTGGATAAAACCAAGTAAGCAAGTCATCATTTTTATTACTATATATTAAAATGGTCACTAAAATTGAAAAATATATTGGTAAAGACAATGGATTTCATATAAAGAAAATATTAACAAAATACAAATTCTAAACATGTATCATTATAATTCCTTAATTCTAGGTTTATGACATGAAAATTAAATACTAAAATTCTACTTCAACATAACTAGTTTGGGCATTAAAATATAATGTTGAAAAAAGACTTTTTTAATGCTTTGAACTGCTTCAAAAGAAGCAAAATTTAATACATTATAGTTAGCATAATATTTATGAATGATAAAATATCTGCAACTTAGAAAATCACATAAGGGAGAGACTTGGCCAGAATGTGAGCCCTTCACTAAATATTGGAATTCATGCCAGATGGTGAAAGGATGCTTTGTGTAGAAGTATTGTCAGGTGGAATACTTTTCTTAGATTCTGTGTGCAGATGAGAAAATTAACTAGAATAAAAACACAGGAAATCTCGATATACACTCCCATCTGAATCAAATATAATTTTATGGACAATACCACAAAAGAAGAAAAAAAGAATTCATCTACATTTCTTATAAAGTAATTAAAACTAAAGAATGCTGAGGAATAATCTTTTCTCTCATTTGTAATAAAATCTCAGACGATCCTCAGAACTATTCATTAACTCTGCTACAGAAACAACTTCTAGGTCATATTGCCCTAGAAGTCATCCTTGTTCTTTGTTACATGAAGAGATTCAGTAACAGCTGTGTAGTAATAAGAACCTCTGGTCTATATAGAAACTTTCTCACAGGGCATGTCTGCTTTAACATTTGATATTGTAGAAAACAATAATATAATCCCTGGATGTGTTCAGACTTAGTTTTAGGTATATTTTAAGAAATACTAAAGTGTGGCTCAATGGTTGAATGCTTTTTCAACTTTAAATCTCGTAGGAAATGTTTATATTTGCTTAGATTCTATTATATCATGAGTGTTGTACTTACTATAGCTTAGCAGAGTTGGGGTAGAAGGTGAAAAAAGAAATTCTGCATTTACTGATTTTTAAAGAACGCCATTTGCTGGTTTCCTGTATCCTGATTTCCAGGTTAGAAAACTTAACTTGATGCCAATGTTTGCATATTGTTGTTGATATTGTGGATTGGCTTCATTTTGCTCTTTAGCATTATCTTATAATTTTATACTTTGCCTCCCAGGTAAATTTCAGCACTTAAGTACATATGAGCAATCTCACCATCTTCACAGAATTCATCCTCATGTACATCTCAAGTTCGTGGGAGCTGCAAGTTGTACAAAGTCTGCTGTTGTTAGTGATTTATCTGGGAGCCTTGACTGGGGATCTTCTATTACTGTTATTGTGACTGACCCACGTCTACACTCTCCAATGTACTTCTTTATAGGAAATTTGTCCCTGATAGATCTTTGCTGTATTTCAGTTACTGTTCCCAAATTCATTGTGAATTCTCTGACAGGCAGTAAATTGATTTCTCTCCAGCATGTGCTACACAGATTTTCCTGTTTATCTTCTTTGCAGCCACAGAGGTCTCCTCCTTGTGGTAATGTCTTATGATTGCTATGCTGCCATTTGCCACCCTCTGCACTATGGGCTCACCATCACCCCACGTACGCACACAGAGGCAGCTGTTGGTTCATGGACAAATGGGTTTGTGTATTCTTCTATCCAACAAGGCACTATATTTAGGCTGCCCTTCACAGAGTCGAATGTGATCCATCAATATTTCTGTGAATTGCCTCAAATTTTGAGGATCGCATCTTTAGATGTTTGGTTTTCTGAGTTCATTGCCCTAGCTTTAATTATACACCTGGGCTTTTTATGTTTTGCCTTATTGTTTATCTCTTATAGTTATATTTTTTCAATGATGCTTAGGATGCATTCCGTGGAAGCCCATAATATAACCCTAAACTCATGCATGCCACACTTGGCAGTTCTACTCATATTTACAATTTCTGGAATTATTGCTGTCTTAGGTCCCATTGCAGATAAAGCATTTCTTAGTAATCTGCTCACAGGCATGTTCTAGTCCATGGTGCCCCCACTTGTAAATTCCTCATCTACAGTCTGCAGAACAGAAAGATTAACCCTGCTCTAGGCAGAATGTTCCACAGATATTCTGAGTTCCCAAGGAAGGCTTTCTTTGGTTAAATAAAACAAAAACTTAAAATTTCAATTTCAAAGAAATTTAATTTATATTTTATATACGTTTTTTAAATTTGAATCTTTCTCTATAAAATATCTAAATCTTTCTAGTCTGTACATATCTTGTTATTAACACATAACAGTGAGCTAGAAAATTCTGTCATAATTTTTCATTCTCAATTCTCTGTTTGTGTAATTCACATATGTTTTCTTGAATAGATTTTCAAATTCTAAAAATGTTTTGGAAAATTATGATGGTTTAGTGCAAAAAAAAAAAACAACCTCTATATGGCATCATAAGAAAAAGACCATGCCTTCTACATCAGTGCCTAAACAGGTGCCTCTGATTTTTATAATTTTCCATGGCACTGGATACTGCCACCCTGGAAGAAAATATTGAGTGTTTTGGTTTAGAAAAACATTCTTTGTAAATTGCTCTCCTTGATTCACTCATATGCATTTTTCTTTTCAAAGTAATAACGTGATTAGAACCAAGAGAAACTATGGAATTTAGGACTCAACATGGCTATAGCACAGAGACCTGTATTATTGTTGGAATACTTGATATTTGTTTACCTCAGTCAAAAGGGGCATATAAAAACCCTGCCCTTTAACAGAATATAACTTGAAAGTTTTAGATTTTTCTTTAACTCCGTGTAAAAGATGTATACTGTACTTGTTTCATTCAAGCTTCTGCATGAAGCAAAACAGGATTCATTAGTTATAAAATGGAGTAGATATAGTAATAAATCATATTGGATTTGCCTGCAGAACACCATTCTTGCTAATACCATGTGATTCACATTTCCCAAAAGCAAGATATAAAAGTTATACTCTCAAGATTGAAAGAGTTTTATTTTTTGGTTTCCTAAAGGCTTAGTCATCATTCTCATAGCCTAAGAATATATTAGCCACTTTATATCTAGACATTTAATTCTTTGACGTTTTCCTTTTTAGCGCTAGGATCCTATATAGAACACCTTTATTTTGTAGAAACCTATGCTCATTATATTCAGTTGCAAGTTGTACAATTTATAAAGGGTTGCATTATGGCTCGGTATGGATTATTCGACATAGAAGCAAGAAGCTGATGATGAACACAGCCCTCCTGTCATCAAAATAATAATCCTAGTAAAAATCTCAACTTTGCTCGTACTCATCCTGTCTAAAATATATAATTTTCTTTTCAATGTTTTGACAATTGAGGAATCCATCATATTTCATAAAATGTATTTGTTCCTACCTGAATTTTATTCCTTGCTGTTTTCTGGGTAAATGTATCACTAACTGGTTTTATATTCAAGTAACAAATTTATAAAATGAGCTATATCCTTTCTGAATTGTTGCATGTGGGAATATCTATTTATATTTCATCATATCTTATTTAATATTTATGTTTATATTCACATGTAAAATTTCTAAGTTAATTCTCTCTAGATATGTGACTATCTGGATCCACTGAATTCTATTCCTCAGTGGCTCCTGATTCTATTTCTTTCAGCTTCTTGATATTATATGATATTTTATTTTATACATTTCCTGGTATTTGATATTTCTAAGTGTGTGTTTTAATTAATGGGACTGGCATATAATACACTATGTTAATCAGAAAATTTAAATTTTCTATTCCTGAAAAATTTTTCTTTGGTTTGATTTTTATAATATTTAATCACCAATTTCATTTTTATCTCAGGGATAGCATGATCATAAATTTTGTTCACATTTTAAATATATTTTTATTATAAATGAATATTATGAGAAATATTTTTCAAGATTTCTTCAAACATAGGAAATGACCTTCTAATAAAATAAATTTTGTATATACTTACATATAATATCCCCTAGTACTCTAGCTCTCCTTAGTCTCTATTATTTATTTTTCATACCACAATGCAGATGCAAAATTATCCTTTATCTCTTTGAATATATTAATTAGACATTTCAAAATGTCATGCTCTCCCATTAATTGTCTCAGCATACTTATGGCCAAAAAAAATAGGTTCTTTATGTTCATCCTCATTCAAAATTTCGATTTCTAACAACGCTGTGCTTTATTGAGATTTTGTTCAAGATTGTAACTTAGATGATTGAAGCTGCTGAGGAACTCTGTACCTTGGAGGTAACTGGCTGGTGCCTTCTGTTTAGTGATATGTAGGTGTGGAGCAGGACATGAATTGTGGTGTCCCATCAATGCCACATAGCAGGTCTCTTTCCTCTCAGTCCTCAATCCATAAATCTTACCCATGGTTCCCCTGACCATTTCTTCAGTATCTATTTCAATAAACAAGAACCACCAGATAGTTTTGATCCGCATATGGCTGCCTGCTGAGTGCTCCTTGTGTTAACTGTATGAGGTTAAGGGATTTGATTTTTTCCATGCAAAGTCACAATTAAAGTAACATTACATGTTCTTTCTCTTTAAAATTTTCTGACTTTTAGGGTATACAAAACTATCTATCCTTCACTCTGCTTCCATATATGCTATCACCTCTGTTCATAGGACACCAATTCTCTTATGTTGAATCAATATAAGAGATCAATTCATGAGTATCAATTCATGAGTATCTTCTTCTTATGTTCATCAATGATTTGCATAATTTTGTTTTTCCTTATTATTTTGACAGTGTCTACATCACAAAAAGAGAAATGTGTTAATCTTAGATTAAATATCTATGGAAGATTTTAAGGGGACATATAGCATGTAGATATGTGCATTTCAGAAAATAAATAAAGAAATGATCTTTAAGTCTTGAATAGATAATCTGATGGTTAGAAACTGATTTGATTTCAATATTTCGATTTCCACAGGAACTCAAGAACTATGGCTTCATCTTGAGAGTATTTGTATTTCCCCCTAAGTCCTTATTTTTCAATTCTTTGCTATGTTCACATGTTACAATTTGACTTCAGGTCTACTTGATCCATGTGTCCCTGTTTAGAAACCCCTGACCCCTGCCATCATTCTAGAGATTTGGAAATTTAAAATTTAAATATGTCCAAACAAGAAACACATAATCCACTACTGAACTAGTGGATTAGTAAAACTCAACTCATGACGTCAGTTCTTTTATATTCAGTTTTCCCATGCTTGTGCGCTAAGTTTACAGTAGGGCCAACAGTTCACAGGTGATGATTCTCAAATACTGAGCAGTTAACAAGATGCAAACTGGTTCTAGAAGAATAGGTCTATACACATTTATCTATTACATTGGAGAAAATAACACCATAGCTCTAGGAAAAGTGAATTGATAATATGAGTCAATTTTAAAAGAATTCATTAGAAATTTTAGTAGTAATATTATTGCATCTGTAAACATCTATCAGGCTTTAAATGCTGCATTATTCAAATAACCCTAGTTTCAGTGGCCATTAAATACAAAAATTTATTTCTTGTTCTCAATATATGCCCATTGTGTGTTTCCAAAACATATTTTTCATATTAATAGAGTATGCTTCATATAATTTTTCTGATTAATAAATTTTTAGTGATTCTCCTTATTAGATGATAGTTTTTCCACTATACCATTAATGTAAAGCTCGATCATAAAGCAAGCTTAGGCCCAATAAAAGACAAATGAAGGGAAGGAATGGATGTAGGGACTTGATTATCTTTTCTATAAACTGTTTTCTCTTGACACTAGGATGGAGGCTGTTCTATCATCTTTGGTTCCAGAGAGAAGGGCTGGAGTTAACACATCAAGGATTTTAACTATGGATTAGAGCTAATTCTACACTGAAAATTGAGGGTTCACTCAGATATAACATAGCCCAAATATATTCATACAATGCCACACTATTTCTAAACTGGTTGTGCCAATTATATCAACAATGCCTTAGGGTTTTCTTTGTTCAACTTATTAAAACTGCTTTATAATGTCATATATTTAACATTTTTCTGGTGTACTGAAATATGTGCACATACAAGCGCACACACACATACACACATATTCCTGATGGTGATTTTAAATTTTAATGCACTTAAATAGTGTTACGGTAATCCTTTTCTGTGTAATTTCTATCTATATGATGTGGGAGATAAAATCAGTTTGTTACATAGAACTTTGTGCTTGTCTTATAACCTTTGAAGAAAAATTCTCAACTGTAATATAATTAAATTTATCAATACTTTTACTCTGGTTTGTCTTTTATTTCTCATTTAAGATCCCCTTACCTACACTGTATCCGGAAGAACATTTCTTCTGTTAGTCACTAAAATAAGTATAGTTTGACTCTTATTTACATATTTATTTTTGGTTAGAGGTAGGACAGTCATGATTATCGAACTGCCTAAGCACCACTCATTGAAAATTACATATTACTTTTATTGTATCATCACATGTTATTTCTTTCATATATTAAGTGCTTGTATATGAGCATGTTTGTTGCTGTCCCCTATATTCTGTTGCAGTGGTCTCTTTATACTTACTCCAACAGTACAATATAAACTCAAATGAATTTAACATAAATTATATTTGAGAAAATGAAAGTTAACATTTTAAAAATAATTTTCCTTATGCCTTTAAATGCTTCAAAAAAAGCCAAGGAAATGGTTGAGTTTCACATGTAGAGGTATATGATGTATATTTTCCTTCAAAAGAGTATACACAATGCTTTGGGGAAATAATGCTATGAACTTATTAAACATACTATAGAACTACTTTATTAGATAGAATTACAGTTTCAGGATGACAAAATGCAAAGTGAAATATTTTTCTTAGACTGTGGGTAACCACAAAGAGATAAACTGAAATGATATGTGTTTTGTATGATTTTTTTTTAACTGAGAGGAATTTGTACTTTTGACACTTTTGAAGGTATCAAGCACTGAGAAAGAATTGAAGTTTTTTTTTTTTGATTGAGGGAAGGTTGCACTTTTAAAGGTATCAAAATCTGAAAGACTGAGCTGAGTTGAGCCAAAGCTCACCTGATATGCTAGTTGTCAAGGAAGCAGATTAAACTAGTCAAAAATGGACATAAATAGTGAAAACATTAATTGCTTACCTTGATAGTATAAACAAGAGCATAAAAGAGGGAAAGATGGCTACTCTTACCTGTTCATTTTCTCCCATGGAATAGTGCCAGCAGGAGAGGGTCAGACTGATTAGTACTGACGTGTGTATATCTCTGTGCTCAGGATACCCAAAATAAAAGGCTTCTGTAGTTTTATGGTTCTAGAGACTACGGGTAGGGAAGGGAGAGGTGTCTCGTAGTAGAAAGTGCTTTTGCCTGAGGAAGAGCGGAGGAGAAGGCCTTAAGTTTTAGTCCACATTTCTCCAGACATGGAGGTCTCAGAGGAGGCACCTCAGACAGGCTTCAGTTTTAATCCCCTGAGGGGAGGCCTCAGAATGGTGGCACCTTCCCTAGGAATGCAGATATGCACAAGAGCATGACCAGACAAGGGGCCCTGAGTCCTTGACTGAAACTCCCTTCAACTACCTCAATGCAATGGCCATTCAACAAGTCTGTATGGGAGGGCAGCTTTCCCCAATATGGCTGCTAGTAAAGCCTTTGTAATTGCCTCTGGGCAGCACTGAAAAATCACACACAGGTTGTATATCAGGTGCATGTCTCCTCAAATCCACCTCTTGATTTTTAGGACCTAATAAGAAATATAGGCTACTACAACACTGACCAGAATAGTCCTTCTTTGAGGTGCCTTGTAAATAAACAGGTTTTTTACTCTGAGGCAACAGTAGACCAAGGCTATGATGAAAATCAATCCAAAAATGTTGATAAGGCCTGCTAGGAGGATTGAATATAGCCTTGAGCTTCAAACATTGCCAGGCTAGGAAAATACTTTATATTGGGTCTCATTTAGAAAGCCAGAAAACTTTTTCTTAAGTTTTCATAAGAACCTTTTTTACCTGGCCTGATTCTCTAATTTATGCACAGCACAACTCTGACCTCTAAGTGGAAGCTTACCTAAATGTCTTCCAGCACTGAGGCATTGTCATGTTGGAGTATACATATAAGAAGTAAAATTCCAGAGGACACACTTTGTTCCCCTGTGTTTCCAATATTAGGGCACCTCAATCAGAACACATTTATTCATTAGAAATTTAAGTTAACAAGGCCCCAAATATGACCCCCCATGGTGAGGCATTCTCAACTTGGGTTCCAGTCTAGTCACAAAATTTTAATTTAGTCATTGGTTTAGAAATTGGTTTAGAAATACCTTCGTGATTCAATTTCAAATAATTTTGTTTTTCCATGATTTCAGTGCATTTTTCTCATATGTGTGGACATCTTGGTGTGTTCTGCTTGGAAAGTACAGTAACTGAGACCATATCTATTGTCTCTTAGTCAGCACTGTCAGGTATGTTCAGATGTCAGCAGTCGATTGAATGCAAAACACACAGAACATCTTGGAAAGGCAGCCCTTGAGGATTTCTTCAGGAGGATAGGAAGTTTTCAAGGTCAGTTCTGAAAATCATTAATATGACCTTCTCTTAAGTGGACCTCCTTAAGTGCTGGTTTGTTGTTCTTATTAGTGTGCTCTTTTAGTAATCAAAATTTATATATACACACATATATATATAAATCACTTCCTACTCTTATCCATATCTTTTGTCCTGTGGATTTCTAAACAAAAGGAACAAACTTATTTTAACAGGAAAACAGTTTTGTAAAACTTAAACAGAAATTCAAATAATGTTTAAGAATAATTCATCAGGTGACTTCTGGGGATTTGTAGGTCTTTTGTTAAAACTACAATGGTGGGAATGTTCTTTTGGCAAATATGGCAGAAGAGGATTACTGGTTTAGGGTGCAGGTGCAAAATATAAACCGTAATGTAAACCATTGACAATGGTTATTAGTGATGCTTCAATATTTGTACATCAATTGCAACAAATGTACCATACACATGTAAAACGTTATTAATAGGGGAGTGTGGGATGGGGGAAGCTGTTGGGTATATGGGAATCTCCTATATTTTCTATGTGACTTTTCTGTAAACTAAAGCTTCTTTGAAGATAAAGCAAAAAAAATAAGACACTGGGGAAACATACAGAAGAAATTGTCATTGTACATAGAAAACAACAGATCTTAGAGTGAAGAATGACACAATGAATAAAAATTTTTATTTTATTATTTTTTATTTTTGTATTTTATTTATTTATTTATTTATTTTTATTACTATTATTTTATTTTCCTATTAATTTTATTTGGTTATTTTTTTTACTTTGTTTTTAGGGAGGTTTTGGACCAAAGAAAATCACAACTGTGGCAAGGGATGATCACTGGTGTGACATCATGGTGAGGGGAGGATGTGTGGGGAGGGGTGTACCTGGGGTATGCTTCTAAGGCATATGAATATGTTCAAGTGTTCATGAGTCATTGCCTCGGTGAGTGGAGACCCACACAATAACTAAAAGATTATTGAATTTCCATTCTGAGGAGTTCTGCTACATACTCTAATAGAGCAGCAAGTATCCCCCAAACACATAAGAAGTGCCTAGCCAAGGAAGACAGACCAATATGCCAGTTTGTACTCATGAAACTTGTGAAATTGAAACTTAGCCTAGTATTATATATTA
>JAQZBX010078186.1:0-14163 GCA_029593785.1 Cabassous unicinctus
TTTCTATGTCTGCACCAATTAAAAAATGATTAAAATTGATAAACAATCACAGTATTAAGGACACAATAAGTAGATAGGAAATAGAAAACAAAGTATGGCATCAAGTTGAGAGGACCATGCCTTTTTACCAACACCTTAAGAGATGCCTATACCTTGAGAGATCTTCAAATTGCTGGTAATGTCATTCTGTAAGATAATAATTTATCTTTTAATTTAGAGAACCAGTGTTTTAAATGCTTTCTTTACTTTCTCTCACATGCAAGTGTCTTGGCTGATAATAAGGTGAAGAGAACTGATACTCCACTGAGGAATGAATAGAAGATAAGTGTATGGTGCTTAGAACTGTACTAAAGTTGGAAATTGAGAAAAGTTGCTTCCTTCCTTGAAAATGTGACTGTAAAAATCATGTCCTTCAACACAGAATATTTTAGGGAGATTTTAGTCTCTGCTTGAGCTTTGGATAAAAAAAAAAAAATGCCTGCCATGCTAGAAACATTCACACTTTCTGCATGATCAAGTATAAAGAATCAGTCTGGAGTGTAATGTAGCAATAGATGGTATTAGATATTTCCTTCAGTATACCAGATATTGCTTATTATATGTGATACACTTTTACCCAAAAAGAGATATAATAACTTATCTTCTCAAAATGCAAAGAGTTTTATTAACAAATTCTCAGAGGATGAGCCAGTATTCTAATTCATAAATTATATATTTATTTATTATCTCAAATAGATTCCAGGTAGATTGAATTTGTGTATTAGAATCTATACCAAGAAAAATTCACTTTTATGGAGCCTGTGATCATTTATTTTATGATTCATTCTACAACTGGTCAAATGACAGGTTGTGTCCATATGGATAAGTGTTTATTATTCATAATGATATGAAAGTAGTGCATGTATATTATGAGTTTATGCTGTCCAAAAGTAATAATCCCAGTGAAAGTTTGATATGTAATATTATTCTTCTAATATCTTATATTCTTATATTTTCAATATTTGAAAAATTTAATACTCTACATGAAACTTTTAAAGTTATATGAATCTAACTGTATCAATTTCACCAATTCTTCCTTATAGAAATATCACTCTCAATTTTGTATTTGTTTCACTCTTAGAATGGTTGGAGGTTACATTTCTAGACTTGCATGTTAATTAATATGACATTTTTTGCAATATTTTAATTTATATTTCAATTTCAAAGTTATATAGAATTATTATCAGTGGTCTCCTCCATATATTTGAATAAGTATGACTATTGTTTTCCAATACATAGGAGTTGATAAAATCTGGTACTGTTCTGTATCTTCATAGTTTTGATTACTCTCTAAAATGTGATATTGAATGCTATCATTCTGAGCTTATGCCTTGATATATTTTAGTGTTTTTAATTAATATGGCAACATGAGATAATCCATATCAAAAGTGGAACTTACTATTTCCTGATGAATATTACCTTTGATTTAAAAAAATGATAATTCCCAATATCATTTCTATCTCAAGAGTAGGACAAACTTTTATTCCTACATGTTTTCAACATTTTACTTTATGTCCATATTATAAAAATTTTCTTTGATCTTTTCTTACATCCTAAGGGATTATTTAATGTTTGAATATATACACATACAAATACATAATTTGTTAGCTATATTTGGTATTAGATTTATTTTTCTCATAGTAAAATACAGATTCAAAATCATTCTTTATGTGTATACTAAGGAAGTGGAAATAGAAATTTAAGTTTCTACTAATTGACAATTTGACTTTCTTGGTCCACTAATCAGACTCATATTTTCTTAGGTAAGATCATCTCTGAAATATGTGATTATGTTTGTAGAATTTTATTCCCCTTTCTTCAAAATAGAAGATTCCTTTTCTCCTTTGCAATATTATACCATTCATACATTATTCTCTAGCTTCTTTTCAACTGAAATATTACATCCAATGACTACCCCTTACAGCCACAGTCACATTTATAAATCAGCAATGTTAATTATATTCACTATAATGCATTACCATTAACTCTATTCATTTCTACATATTTAGAATAACATATTAAAAATTCTATGGCAGTCCCATTCTTAACCAACTTTCAATTTCTTAGTAATCTATACTCTAGAGTTTACCTTCATGAGTTTATTCATGGTTTTAGTTCAAATTAGTGACACTATACAAGATTTGTCCTTTTGTGTCTGAATTATTTCAGTCAACAAAATGTCCTCAAGGTTCATCCATGTTTCCATATGCATCCTGATTTCATTTTTCTTACAACTTAAAAGTACTCCATTTTATGTGTATGCCACTTTTTTATTCATTCATCATTTGATGGACACTTGGGTTGTTTCCATCTTTTTCAATTGTGAATAATACTGCTATGAATGTCATTTTGCACCGGTGCTTTCAGTTCTTCTGAATATATTCCTAGTAATGAGATTACTGGATCATAAGGCAGTTCTTTTTTTAGTTTCTTTAGGAACTCCCAAATGTTTTCCACAAAGGATGATTCATTCTACATTCCCACCAATAGTGGAGGAGTGTTCCTCTTTCTCTACATACATTCCAGCACTTGTAGTTTTCTGTTTTGTAATAAGGGCCATTATATAGGTGTGAAATTATATCTCAGTGTAATTTTGATCTGCAATTCCCTAATAGCTAATAATGTTTTAAAAATTTTTATATGCTTTTTGGCCACTTGTATTTTCTCTTTGGAGAAATGTCTATTTGAGCTTTTGCCCATTATTTTAATTGGGTTGTTCATTTTTTTTTATCACATTGGGTTGTATGTTCTGTTTATATGCCATGGATATCAAACTCTTATTGGATATTTATTTACTGAGTAGGATCCCTTTTTACTTTCTTGACAAAGTCCTTTCAAGCACAAAAGTGCATGAGAATGAAGAGTTCCCATTCAACTATTGTTTCCTACTTTGCTTATGCTTTGGGTGTAAGTTTTAAGAAACCATGACTTAAGACAAGATCCTGAAGATGCTACTCTATATTTTCTCCTAGGAATTTTATGGTTGTAGGTTTTATATTTAATTTTCTGATCATTTTGAGTTAATTTTTGTGAATCCTGTGAGATATGGGCCTTCATTCTTGGTTTTGGATGTGGATATCCAGTTCTCCAACATCATTTGTTGAATAAACAGTTCTGGCCCAGCTGGGTGGCCTTGATAATCTATGCAAAATTCACTTCACCATAAATTTGAGGATCTGTTTATGAACACTCAATTCTACTCCATTGGCCCACATATCTTTCTTTATGCTAGCACCATGCTGTTTTTATCACTGCAGCTAGGTATTACGCATTAAATTCAGGAAGTTAGAGTCCTCCAATTTTGTTCTTTTTTTTACAGGTGTTTTTGCTATTTGGGACCAATTACCCTTCTAAATAACTTTGATAATTGACCTTTCCAATTCTGAAAAATAAAAGACTTTTGGAAGTTTTAATGGGATTGTGTTGAATCTGTATGTAAATGGGTAGAATTGACATCTTTATGATATTAAGTCTTCAATTATATGTGCATGGAATATCCTTCCATTTATTTTGGTCTTCTTTAGTTTCTTTAAGCAGTACTTTGTAGTTTTCTGAATACAAGTCTTTTATGTCCTCTGTTAAGTTTTCCCTAAATACTTGATTATTTTAGACTCTATTTGAATGGGATTTTTTTTCTGACTCCCTCCTCAGATTTCTCATTAGTAGTGTATATAAATGAAACTGATTTTTGCATATTGATCTTGTATCCTGACAGTTTGCTGAACTCATCTATTAGTTCAAATCACTTTGTTGTGAATTTTTTGTGATTTTCTCTATATAGGAACATGTCATGAGCAAATTTTAAAGTTTTGCTTCTTCCTTTCCTATTTGGATGCCTTTAATTTCTCTTTGTTGCCTAACTGTGCTATCTAGAACTTCTAGCTCCATATAGGATAACAGTGATGAGAGTGGGCATCTTTGTTTTGTTCCTGATCAGCAGGAACACTTTCTGTCTTTCTCCATTGAGTACAACGTTAGCTGTGTATTTTTCATATATGCACTACAGCATGTTGTGAAAATTTCCTTTTATTCCTATCTTTTGGAGAATTTTCATCAAGAAAGGATGTTGGATTATGTCAAATGCCTTTTCCACAGTAATCAAAATGGTTATATGACTTTTATTCCACAATTTAGTAGTGTGATGTATTACAATGATTGATTTTCTTATGTTGAACTACCCTTCCATACCTCAGATAAAAGTCACTTCATCATGATGTATAATCCTTTTAATGTGCTGTTGTATTTGATTAGCAAGTATTTTGTTGAGGATTTTTTGCATCTATATTCATTAGAGGAATTGGTTAATAATTTTCTTTTTTCATTTTATCTTTATTGGGCTTTGGTATTAGTGTAACATTGGCTGTATAGAAAGAGTTCAGCAATGTTCCTGCCTGTTCTATTTTTTTTGGAAGATTTGAGAAAGATTAAATCTTTGAATGATTGGTAGAATTCACTTTTGAAGCCATCTGGTCCTGTACTTTTCATGTTGGGGAAGTTTTTGATGACTATTTCAATCTCCTTACTTGTGATAGGTTTGCTGAGGTCTTTTATTTCTTCTAGCATCAGTGTAAATCATACACACAAAGCATGATCACTGAAAGAAGGAAATAGATAAATGGGACTTCCTCAAAATTAAACACTTTTGTGCTGCAAAAGACTTTCTCAAAAAGATGAAAAGGCAGGCTACTTAATGGGAGAAATATTTGGAAACAACATATCTGACAAGAGTTTGATATCCATATTAAATAAAGAGACCATACAACTCAACAATGAAAAGACAATCAACCCAATTAAAAAATGTCAAAAGACTTGAACAGTCATTTTTCCAAAGAGGAAATATAAATGAATAAAAATCACATGAAAAAATGTTCATCATAATAAGCTATTAGGGAAATGTTCATCAAAATTACAATGAGATATTTCACACCTTGTTAAATCACCATTATTTTAAAATCAGAAATCTACAAGTGCTGGAGATGATTTGGAGAAGAAGACCCTCTTTTACTGCTGGTTGGAATTTAGAAAGGTGTAGCCTTTGTGAAAGATAGTTTGACCATTACTCAGGAAGCTATGGATAGACTTTAAATATGATCTGACAGTCCTGCTAATAAGGATTATATTCAGATCAACTAAAAGCAAGGATACAAACTCATATTTGGGCAACAATATTCATAGTAGAATTATTTACACTAGCTAAAAGATGGGAAAACCCCAAGTGTCTACCAACTGTTGAATGGATTTAAAAATGTGGGGTATACATACAATGAAATATTCTTCAGCTTTAAGAATAAATGAATTGCTTAAGTATATGACAACAGGAATAAACTTTGAAAACATTATGTTGAGTGAAATAAACCAGACACTAAAGAAGAAATATTGTATGGTTCCACTAATATGAAATAAATACAATGAGTAAACTCATGGATTTAAAATCTAGAATATAGTTTTCTAGGAGATAGAGAGGGTTGTGAAGGGGGAGCTGATGCTCAATATATGTAGAATATTTAATAAGGTTTATTTTAAATGTATGCAAATATATAGAGCAGATGCAAGGACATTATCATGAATATAACTATCATTGCTGATTTATAAACGTGATTGTGGCAGAAAGGGTAGGCTAGGGACATAAATATCAGTTGAAAGGAAATTAGAAACAAACTAGTTCCTTACAGCATAGTCAACTCGATGGTAGATAAGGATTGTGGTTAATACTACATATACAAGAATGATCTTTTATGAAGTAGATCAAATGTTCATCTGTATTTCAAGGTGTTAAGGATATGGTGATACATGGGAAAATGCAAAAATGTAACTTATGGACTATAGTTGACAGTAACATTTTAATATACTTGCATCAGTGGCAAAGAGGGTACTATATCAATGCCAACGTTTAAAAATAGGGGAGTATACAGATTATGGGATTTTTCTTTTAGGAGTGATGAAAGTGTTCTCAAAATGACAGAATAACTGTGATGAAACAGAGCCGCTGAGTGTACACTTTGAATGGATTAGTCAAAACATTGGGCTTCATAACACAGAGAACCCCATGGTGGATGATAAACTGTGGTTAACTGTACAAATATGAGAAAATTTTCTCACGAACTATAACAAATGCACAATACATGGTGCTTTGTGGAAAAATATACCAAATATAAGCTATAGACTCTAAGTGGTAATAATATTTTGTTGATTTTCTATTATAATTTGTAACAAATGTTGCAGAACAAGCAACGTGCTGGTGGTGTGATGAATGGGAGTCCTGTATGTTATGCATAATTGTTTTGCAAGTTATCTTTTTCAATTATATAATAATAATAAAATTATTATAAAGCCTTAATGTAAAAAAGTATGGTACTGGCACAAGGGCAGACATATAAAATAATGGAATTGAATTGAGACCTCAGAAATCCAATCTCAATTTTATGCTAACTGATTTTTGACAAGGGGGCAAAGACCATTCAATTGGTATAGAAATGTAACTTCAACAAATGGTGCTTGGAAAATGGCATCTCCATTTACAGGAAAAAAGAAATATCTTTATCGCACACTTTATAAGAATATCAAGTCAAAATGGATCAAAAATATAAATATAAGAGCCAGAACTATCAAACTGCTCTGAGAAGAAAATGTAGGGAAGCATCTCCAGGACATTGTTTAAATAATGGTTTCTTTGACTTTTACCTATAGTACAAGCAACAAAAGAAAAAAAAATTAATAAATGGCATCTCATCAAAATTAAAATATTTTCTGCCTCAAAGGATTTTATCATGAAAATAAAATGTCAGCCTACACAATGAAAAAAATATTTGGAAACCACATTTCTGATAAAGATTGATTTCTAGAATCTATAAAGAGATCCTATAACTTAACAAAAAGAGAAAAAAAAAACAATGAAAAATAGGCAAAAGCATTGAACAGACATCTCTCCAAAGAAAATATACAAATGTCACAAAGCACGTGAAGACATGCATAACATCATTAGCCATCAGGTAAATATAAATCAAAATCAAAATGAGATACCATTTCAGATCCATTAAAACATCTGCCATTTAAAAAAAAAAAAAAAAAAAAAAAAAAAAAAAAAAGCAAATAACAAATGTTGGAGAGGCTGTGGAGAAATAAAAATAATCATTGCTGGTGGGATGTAAAATGGTACAGCCACTGTGGAACACAATTGGCAAGTTCCTCTGAAAGCTAAGTGTAGAGTTACTATAAGACCTGCAATCTTACTACATGTTACATATCCAAAATAATTGAAAGGAGGGGCTGGAACAGATATTTCCACCCTCAGGTTCATAACAGCATTATTCATAATTCCCAAAAGAATGAAGCAACCCAAGTGTCCATCAATTGATGAATGGGTAAACAAAACATGGTATATACATACAATGGAATATTATTCAGCTGTAAGAAGCAATGAACTCCTGATACACGTGACAACAGGGATGATAATGGAAAACATCATGTTGAATGAATTAAACCAAGTACAAAAGACAAATATTTTATGATTTCATTGATTTGAACAATTAGAATAAGCAAACTTATTGAATGTAGTATATAGATTATTAGGTAATGAGGTAGGGATAGGGAAGTTGACATCAAGGCTTAAATTGTTCAAGGAACTTATCTGGAATGACGGGGAGTGTTTTGGTAATGGACGGTGGTGACAGTAGCACAAGATAGGAAAAGTATTACCAGTACTGAAATATACATCTGAATTTGATTAAAAGAGGAAATGTTAGACTGTATGTATGGAAACAGAATAAATATTTTCAAAATTCCTTGGAATTACACTTCACAGTGAACCCTAATTTAAACCATGGGCTATAGTTAATAATACAATTACAAAATGTGCTTTCATCAATTGTAACAAATATTCTATTCCAGTGAAAGGCATTAATATTAGGGTGGTATATGAAGGTCCTGTATTTTATGATTGATTGTTCTGTAAGCACACTTCACTAATACTGAAAAAATGAAAAATAAAAAATAATAGTGAAATATCCAAAATTATTATTTACTAATATAAAGGTTGAGTTTCACATGAATTAGTAACTTAGAGAACTAGTGACCTCCACATAGGAATGAAAGTATCCCAAAACTTAAAAACTGTTCTGATAGGATTGTTGGTGATATTGATAAATTTGAATTATTTTGGTATTACAGTCATATTTGTATGATGTTCAATACACTGTGAGCCAATATTTTCCAGGTGAAATTTTATGTATGAAATCATGCATGTGTAAAGGAACTACTCAAATGCCTAAAAATATCAATGAATTTAAATGCAACAGAATATGAAAAGTTCATTATATGGTTTCAGTTTACAAATTGAAAGTCTTTAAGAAACCACCATTTGGTGAAATTTGCTTGAGAATCCCAAAAGAATAACATTGGTTACCTGAAAGTCCTATTCATATACTCCTTTCCTTTTGTAACAATATTTTTGTTAACATTCCTTTTGTGTGAAGTCATATTTTCTTCATATTCTTCAACTAAAAATTCATGTTGCAAAAGTTTGAAAGAATTTTTTTTTGAGAATTCAGATGTGTTCTGTTAATTCAGACATTAAAGAAGCTTTCAAAATGTAAAAGAGGATTTCTTTTTCTGAATATGAGACTCTTTATCTGTCCTCACCAAACTTCCCAGCTGAATTTTATAACTATATTGATATGCTGTAGTGATACCTTCAGCCTTCATTTCCAAGATTTCTTGGAGCTTCTTAGCCTCTCCCAAATTATACTTCTTTCAAGATTTGCAGTCATTAATGCAAATTTCAGAGTAACTATCAATTGTCGTTTTTACTAAGAATATCTTTTGAGGAGTAAACATTGACAATCTAAATGCACCCTAAATTTATTGCTCACAGCTCATGTGCGAGGGTCTATTCAATCCAGTTTTGGTGAATAAGTCTCACTCTGGGCTAAACCTCTTTTATTTAAAATCCTTTACCTTTTATTTTCTCTTTAGAATAGATATATATATTTTTATTTTTAAAAAATATTTAGATAACATAAAATTTTACATAAAAAAATAAGGGATTCCCATATGTCCTACTCCCCAGAACTTCCACTTTTCCACACATTAAAAACTTCTTTCATTAGTGTGGTACATTCATTGCAAATGATTAACACATTTTGGAGTATTGCCACTAAGCATGAATTATAGTTTACATTGCAGTTTACATTCTCTCCCACTCATTTCTGTAGGTTATGGCAAGATATAAAATAGACTGTATCTGTCGCTGCAATGTCATTAAGGTCAATTCCAAGTCCTGAAAATGCTCCCATATTACATCTCTTTTTCCCTTTCCCTGACTTCAGCACCTCCAGTGGCCACTGTCTCCACATCAATGATATAATTTCTTCCATTGCTATAATCACAATAAGACTGTAGTAGAATATCAGTAAATCTAATTGAGTCCATATTTTATTCCCCAATCCTGAGGATTCTGGGATGGTGATGCCCATTCTGTCTCTAATTGAGAGGGGACTTCAATCCCATATGGCTGATGGATGGGATTCTTTTGCTTGCAGTTGTATCCTCTCTCAGTTCCTTTGTGCAGTGTTTTTTCATCCTCACCTCCTTTTTAGTTTTCCTAGGTGAGTCCAATGAACTGCAGAGTATGTGTTGCAACTCCAGTGAATCTCAGGGCCCAGCCAGCATATGGACAGCCCAGAGAATCAATTCTCTTGGACTTTCACTTCCCAACTCCAGCACCAACTCTAGGTTCACAGAAAAGGGACAGAAGAGGCATGTGTAGAGAAGACACTTCTGACTTCAACTCTGTCAAACTCAGAAGCACAATCTCCAAAGTATGGCCCACTGGCAAGGCACCAAACTATGGACTCTCTGCCATTACTGCAGGACCTGGGTGTCTCCAGAGCTCTCAGGAGCCCCACTGTTTGGGGTAGTATCTATTTGGGTGCCTATGAGATCCTGCTGAGAGGTGCATAACCATTACCTCTCTGATGACATCCCGACTCACTTTGAAGGCTCTTAGCCATATAAACTCATTTATCTTTACATTTTCCCCCTTTTATTCAAAGTATTTTTCCAGTTATATCACCAGCCAGTGCGTGGTAGTAATCCCTCAGTGGCAGGGATACTCATCCCCAGGAGTCATGTCCCCCACTAGGTGTAAGATAATGCATTTATAAGCTGAGTTTCGCTTAGAAAGAGGCCACATTTGAGCAACAAGGAGTCTCTCAGGAGTTAACTCTTAGGTACCCTACAACACTAGGCTAAGTTGCAAAATCAAGAGCAAAATCAATAGTCAATATCAAGGGCCCATCAATGGACCATCCTTCTTCATTGGTCATTTCCCCCTGTACTTGGGGGATTGGTGTTCCATAGAGAATGTGGCAGAGCACACCAGGATGGGGATTCAAAAATCTTTTGGTGGTTGTGTGAATCTCTGCCCACTGTGGCAATGCCCCATGAACATTTGAACATATTTATATAACTTACATGTATGCTCAGGTGAACTTCATCTCATGTATCCCCCATCAATGATACCCTATACCATTGATCCTCCCCTACCATAGTTGTAAGCCATCTGTGATCCAAAACTTCTTCAAAAATGAAGCCAAGAATTTTGCCAAATTCAATTAATAGGAAAATGTAATAAAATGATAGGTTGAAATTTTGAAGACATTTACCATGTCCTGTGTCCATCACTGTATGGTAATGAAGAACATTTCTATTGACCACTAAATACACCCTGTTTGACCAATTCTATCCCTACCACCCCATCCCCCTGGGGCACAAGACAACTCCCTGGATTGACTCCTTGGATGACAAGATTCATAGTTACATGCAACAAGAGGTCTTGACACACTGGTTTGTCCTCCCCTATTAGGAACCTCTCTTGCTATTGAGAGACTCCCTCCCACCTGTCTATTTCTGAACAAATTGGTCCCCCAAAATGGGATTCCAACTCCTTCCCGCTCATTATGTGGGTCTCCACCCAACAATACTACACATTATGACAGAATGAACATTGACACACTCCCTAGAAGCCTGCTCTAAGAGGTCCCCCTGAATATCCCCCCAACCAACACCCTAAACCAGTGACCCTTCCTTATCATTTTTCCATAAGAGTATTCCCACCGCTGTACTTTCAACCTCATAACCATTAATCCCCAGTGTTCACCTGGTCCCTCTCCCAATTCTAGACTTTCTGACCAACTCTTCCCAATCTACCCACCTGTCAATCCCCTGAGCCACCCAACCCAGTAATATCACTACCCTCCTGTCCTATCCCTTCAATAAACAACTACACTCTATCACTTTAACATAGATTTTATCCATATGGGTGATAGCTAACAACTTTCCCTTCTCTTTCTATTTCTTGACCACTAGAATAAAATACAAACTAATTTAGAAAAACTAAAGCTAAAATAAAGTTTAAAAATTGAGATATTAAAAAAATGAAAAATATTTTTTAAAAATTATTTTTTTTTACATTTTGTCTTTCATCTCTGTAATACCCATTGTTCTGTATGTACAGTGGCATTGTCTTCCATTTCTTCCCTAGTGTCTGACTTTCATTTTATTTTGTCTTCAAAGAAGTTTTAGGTAACAATAAAGTTACATACAGATTATAAGGGACTCCCATATACCCAACAGCCTCCCCCTTTTCCCCCTTCCTTATTAATACCCATTTTACATGTGGATTATACATTTGTTACAACAGATGTACAAATATTGAAACTTAGCTACTAACCATGGTCAAAATTTTACGTTATGGTTTTCATTTTAGACTATACTATTTTATATATTTTGATGAAATTTAACATGGTTTATATCCATTATTGCAATATCATGCAAAACACTTCCATTTACCTCTAAATATCCCCTCTTCCATCTATTCTTTTCTTCCCTTCCTCTCCCCTTGGGAAACATGGTGACCACCAGGCTTCACTCCTTGAAGGACAAGATTCATAGATACTTGCTACAACACTAAAAGGGTTTGATACACTAGTCTGTCCTCTCCTATTAGGAAACACACATGGTCTCAAGAGACACCCTACCCTTAGTTTGAGAACATATTGGGCCTCCCCAGTATGGGAATCCAATCCTTTCCCACTCATTTTGGAAGTCTCCCCCCACTGATACAGCACACTATGACAAAATGATTGTTCGCACATTCTATAGAAGATGGCCCCAGGGGTGCCCTGTCCCAAATGTCCCACCATCCAACACCTTGAAAGAGTAACCTTCCTTGTCATATTTCCAAAAAAGTTTTCTCAACATTGTAGTTTCACCCACGTACTCAGCAAGTCCCAGTGTTCACCTGCTCCCTCCCCCAACACTTCCCCCATTTCAATGGACCATCCAACATATCCTTCCCAGCCTACCTCCTTGGCACACTTGCACCACCCAACCCAATAGTATTCCTACTCCCCTGTCATAGCCCTTCATTGCCTAACTACTCCCAACTTTTCATAGATTTCACCCATATGAGCATTAGCTCACAACCTTCTTTTCCCTTTCTATTTCCTGTAAACGTATCTTTCAGTCTCCAGCTCTCTGAGTTGGCTTGATTTGCATAATTCATATCTGAGAGATCATGCAATATTTGTCCTTCAATGCCTGGTTTGTTTCACTCAACATAAGGTCCTCAAACATTCATCTATGTTATCCTGTGTGTTAGTACTGTGTTCCTTCTTACAGCTGAGTAATATTCCATTGTATGTATATACCACATTTTGTTTACCATCCATCTGTTGATGGGCATTTGGTTTGATTACAACTTTTGCCAATAGTGAATAATGCTGCTATGTACATTGGTGTGCATATATCTGTTCATGTCCATTCTTTCAGTTATTCTCAGTATATACCAGCAGTGGAATTGCTGGGTCATATGACAGATCTATAGTTAGTTTTTTGGGGAACTGCCAGACTGTCCTCCACAAAGGCTGGATCAGTCTACATTCTCACCAGCAGTAGATGAAGGTTCACATTCCTCCATGTCTTCTCCAACACCTGTTGCCCTATGCTTTTTAATGACCAAAAATCTAATGGGTGCAAGATGATATCTCATTGAAGTATTGATTTGCATTTCCCTAATAGCTAGTGATGTTGAACATCTTTTCATGTACTTTTTAGCCATTTGTATTTCTTCCTTGAAGAAGTGACTGTTCAAATCAATTGCCCAATTCTAAATGGGTTATTTATTGTTTTATTTTTGATATATAGAATTTCTTTATAAATGCTGGATATATTATGCTCCTATCAGATACATGGTTAACAAATATTTTCTCCCATTGGATAGGCTGTCTTTTCACTTTCTTGACAAACTCCTTTGAGGTGCAAAAGGTTTTAATTTTGAGGAGGTCACATTTACCTAGTTTTTTCTTCTGCTGCTTGTGTTTTGGGTGGAAGTTCATGAAACTATTTTCTGTTATAAGGTCCTGTAGATGCATCCCTACACTATCTTCCAAGGTCTTTATGTTCTTGGCTCTTTTATTTAGATCTTTGATCCATCTTGAATTGATTTTTGTATAAGATGTGAGATGGTGCTCCTCTCGCATTCTTTTGGATATGGATATCCAGTTCTCCAAGCACGATTTGTTGAAGAGGCCATTGTCTCCCAGTTGAGTGAGTTTGGTGGCCTTGTTGAATATCAAATGACTGTTTATGTGAGAATCGACATCAGAACTCTCAATTTGTTTCCATTCATCAGTATGTCTTTCCATGTGCCATGCAATTTTGACCACTCTAACTTTGTAGCATGTTTTAAAGTCAGTAGTGTGAATTCTTCAATTTCATTTTTCTTTTTCAATATATCTTTGGATCTTCAGGTCCTCATGTCCTTCCAAATAAATTTCATAGTGAGTTTTTCCAATTCAGTAAAAAATACTGAGTTGATTTTTATCGATATTGCATAAAAACTGTATATTAGCTGGGTAGGATAGACATCTTAATGATATTTAGTCTTCCTATTCATGAACAGAGAATATTCTTCCATTTATTTAAGTCTTCTTTGATTTCCCTTAACAGTGCTGTGTAGCTTTCTGGGTATGTCATTTACATCTTTAGTTAAATTTATTCCTAGGTATTTGATTTTTTTAGTTACTATAGTAAATGATATTTTTTTCATGATTTCCTCCTCAGATT
>JAQZBX010078187.1:0-14159 GCA_029593785.1 Cabassous unicinctus
AAAATAAAAAAATTTTTAAAAGTAAAGCTAAATAACTCCTCTTTGACAATGAGGTCATTCATAAACTATTAAAATTGTGACCTCAACACATCTTAGTGAAGAAAATGGTGTATTTATTGCAATCTCAAAATTAAGAGTTTTTACCACCAACATTGGATTCCAATAGGATTTAATATCTGGTTTTAAATTGCACACCCACAGAGCACATAAAAACTGGAACAAGACCCAACCATCTGAAAGATTGTTATGCTGTAGAATACAGCAGAAAGAGGCACATGATCACAGCTGGATCATAGGTATACCAGAGAATCAAACGTGACTTCCTTTCCCAGAATAACGCAAAGCCTCTGTGGGACAGCTTTAATGGTGCAAGAGATGGACAGACACACAAGAAGGAAGAAAGTGATAAATAATTATTTATAGGGCTCTGCATTCAACAAAACACTGTCTAATTCTCTGCTGTGCTAAGACTCTGCAGTCACAATCAATCCTGGATATAACGGATGAAAGACAAAAAGAACAAGTTAGACTGTTTAAATAATGACAGATTATGTGTCCATTTTTAACTGTTGGTAAATGGCCTTGCCACCTAAATTCTAAGAAAAACATTAAGTGTTGCAATAGCCAATGTAAAGGGAAAAGCTTTGGAGCAGCTAAACACTATAATGCAACTGTTTCTCAATCTACTTGTGTACTTTCAAATCTTCAGGAAAATTATCATGGGAAAAACATATTTACCTGTATTTTGTTAACAATGGATCAACCATCATTTCCCTGACCAGCATTCCATCAGTCAGAAACTGAAAAATAAAAACACAGTTTTAGAAATAATTCATTTACAATGTATCTTTATGATTTTTTTTTTTTTAAGTTCAAGTGCAAGTAAATGAATACCATCTCCACACAAGCATGTGTACAAGACAATTCCTGGAAAGTACTACAAGGAAAGGACCCAGTGTTTTAGTTGTTGAGCACTGGAACTGTCCACAAACAAGACTAAACATGGAACCCTTGGTTGGGCTTGTAAATCATCTTAGCAGAATTTCACCTGCATTTACTATCTGAACATCAGCTAGGCCCCACTTCCTCTGGACCTTCACCCCTGGTACTGTTGGTAAATAGGCCATGAAGACAAACAGGGAGAGCCATGAGTCTGAGGTAATTTTCCTTAAAATTTCCCAAAGACCGTAGTCTTGCAGGTCTTAAGGTGATTAACTCCAACTTCAAATGATAGTATTTGCAGAAGGCTGCATAGGGTCAAGGTTAAGAACACAGGCTATGGTATCAGACTGCTGGGGTTCAGATCCTATCTCTACTTCTTATTATCTGTGTGAACCTTGGGCAAGTTACTTACCCTCTCTGAGCCTGATTCCTCATTTGTAAAATGGAGGCAATAAAAGTTTCTACTTCATCGAGTAATTTTGAGAAATAAGTGAGGCATTACATGTAAAATGTTTAGCAAAGGATCTAGAACACAGAGAGTGTTCAATGAACGCCAGCTATTATTTAGGATAAATGAATGTTTATAAAATGCTTCAGAAATATGAGATAACTGGATGTTGTTACTCTCACCCAAAAACAAATTCAGTACTTTAATGAGGCAAAATGTCTCCCTCATGCACTGTATCTTAGTATTTTTACTTATTGTTTTGTTTTTGTTTTTAAGAGCAGGATGCATTTCCTTCATATTTTTCTTGATACCTAGTAGCAGTTGTCACATATATACATTGGAGTGAAAAGTGAGCATTCTGCTGCCAATGAAGAGACCACCAACCAAAAATTGAGCTCCTTGAAATTATAGCCAAATGGAATACAAAAGCTTTTCATGAAAGACTCAGAAAGAACCATCTGATGATCTAATCCACTGAAAACTATTTGAAAATTGGCCAATTTAAATATATTTAAAGTATAGAAGAATATTCTCTTTATCTACCAAAATGAATGTCAAAAGTAACAAAATACAGAAAGTTGAAAAACAAAAGTCCCTAGTTTCATAAATCACTACATTGCTTTTAGCTCACCTGATTATTTTCAATTTTCCTTTGTTGCAAATTGAGAGGTAACTGAGATTCTAATAAGCAATTTTCATTTCATCATAGCATTTTCTTTCATTTTATAGTACTTTCTGATTAGACTTTGACTCTAGCACAATGGTACATAGTAGTGTTCATTATTCACTTATCAGTATTGATACTAATTATTTTACTACTAGCAAATAGGTCAAAGAACACACATGTAAAATCTATTATCATATAAAAATGGGAAAGTTCTAACTAGTGAAAACAACATTTGTGAATTCTATACTTTGTCTATTTCTACTGCCTTGTCTCTGTTTTTAAGGATCTTACAGGCATGCATCTATATTTAGAGAGCTATGTAAATCAGTAGAAAAACAATAAAACACATCAGAGAAAAGACAGTTTCAAGTCCTGATCTATTGCCAATGGGCATATTAACCTCAATCAAGCCATTCAACTTCCGAGACCCTCCACCTCTTCATCTGTAGAACTAACAGCTTAACCTTATTCCTGTAGTCCTTTCTGGGTTAAAATTCAAGGATTCTTTGAAAGAGCTCTGTATCTCCAAGCAGACTGAATTCCATGAGGGCCAAGATGATTTCAGACACTGGTATCAGTGTCCTGTACAGCAACGATGCCTGCATGTTTTTAACTCCAAAAAGACCTTCCTTATTTATAATAGGAAAAGCAGCTTGAGCATTTCACCTTAATTCTTGTAGCCAGCGGGTCAGTGCAGTCATCAAAGCGGATGCAGTAGCCCACCTCATGGCCCAGCACTGCACCCCTTTCCTCAGCTACTCTCCCTGCAACCTTTGGGAAGAAAGATCATGCTGAAAATAGAGACATAGAAATTACTGTACAGAGCATATACTATGGCAAATCTAAAGGTCATTTATCTTTTAAATAGTATGTGAACACAGTAGAAAATGAGAAGAAAAGGGCAGGTTATTGGAGAATGAGTGTGACCACCTTTGTGACTTACCTTATTTTTTTATAAACCTCACTTCATTCTCTAATGGATTTGAGGCGACTTACATGAATATACACATTTATATAATCATATAAAGATGCTACAGATCAAGATCAAGGAAATCAGAGATAAATTTCAAAAGATCAAAGACAATAAGAAAATTAAAACATAGATATGCCAAAGTTATTTAAGTTGAGCTACAAATTCAGTTCTAAATTTCCTGGTGGCCAAAGCAAAAAAGGAAGCAAAAGCAATCACAAGATTCACCCTTTTCCTAAAGAAAAAGCACAAGCAACCATAGACAACTTTTTGTGTCCTTATGTCTTAAGAGAAAGCACCTTCCATTGGACCATGAAGCTAGGAGAAAAGAAATGATCCAACAATCCTGGACCAAGTTCATTTGAATGTAAAAGGATAACTTTCTAAGAGCTAAACAATCTAAAGTAATTTGCAACATACTGTCCCAGCTACTAAAATCATTAAAAGGGGAAATGAGGACCAGAATGCAAATTTTAAAAAGAAAGCAGATGAGTAGATGAGAAGATTTATAAAGGATCCAAGTTAACATAATAAAGTAAGTCACAGTCAAAATATATATAGTATGAAGACCAAAAACTATAGATAGAATTTTATGCACCAAATATGTGAAAAACAAAAGATGAATGTAGGAAAGAGAAAAATAACTCAACAGCAAGATCTCCTACTTTGCCAAGAACGCTACTCAAGCATTATTAATTTATTAATAGAAAACAGTTAAATTAATGAACAAACAGAAAAGGGGAAGGGCAACAATGCTTATCGTTCAATTTACTTTAAAAGAAAACAGAGTTTAACGTTCACTACATGGCCTACCTAACTGAAAAGAACAAAATGAAAGCATTATCACAGAAGCCTCCTGGGTTCTGGCACACCAACCCTCAGGTAGACAGGCATCTACACTCCCGCCTTCAGACTTGAAGTCTCCCAGCCAATGGTCCCTGAGTTGGAATGTGAGCTGGCACAGGAGGTGTTCTGGGACAGAGCTCATGATAACAGCTGTTCCACCCCAGCACCCTGGGCCTTAGAGCACAGAGGCTCCTGCACTAGGCTCTCTGTGCCAAGAACACCAGTCGTTATCTGCCCATTAGGGTTTGAGAAACTGAAGAATAAATGAGAATCAGAAGTGGCTCTACCTAATAACTTGAAATTACACATTTTTAAGGACAAAACAGAATTAATCATCAAGCTGCTGGTCTACAACTGGAAAAACGCCATTTAGTCTTTCCAAACCTCTTATGAAACCAGAAATTCATCCTACACTGCTCTACCTCTGGAGGTTTTATTTCCCAGTAACCAGCATTTCACCAGGATAGTTTTGTTATTGTTTCAATTTCAACTCTACAGATTATTACACTACAAATCTTGGAAAATGGCACAAATAGAGAATGGATGCATAGAGATACTAGAAGCCTCTAGGGAAAATAGGCTTCCAAGGAATGAGCATAAAGGAGACAACCTTGTCCATAAAAATGTAATTGTTTTATGGGTCCTGCATGTGTTTTACTTTAAAACTAGTATTTTTATTTTCAGTTTTATCATTTATAATCATACCACTTGATATGTGACAGGCCATAGTCTATTGGCTTTTTAAGATACTTTTACCTCTATTGTTTAAGTTTTACTCCCAATAACCTCATCAGTTGAGTTGTACAGGATAAATAATTCTTTTTGACAGAAGCAAAGATATATAGGGAAAGGAAGGAAAAAAGAAAAAGAAAACCAATCACTGAATACTTACTACTCACCAGGTACTATGCTCCAAGCTTTTACAAGTTGTTATCTCACTGAATATGCACACAGCCCATGAGGTGGGCAGAATACCCTCATTTTTACAAATAAGGAAACTGAGATCAGGGAAGTTTTGGAGATTGTCCTAAATCATAGGTCAAGCCAGGGCCTGGTCTTGAAGTCAAACCCAGAACATATGAGTCCAAAGTTCATGCTCATTACTAACTGCTTCTCATAGAGATCAAGCAATGGCTTACGCTTTTATGCAATCTGTTCTCAGGATCTGAGATTGTTTTCAGATTTTAATAAGTACTTTCTGAAATGTAACATTTCAAATTTGACAGCTCTATTAATACTACATGGTTAATTTATATTCTCTTTGTCCTTTCAAGAGAAAGCTTATAGTTTCATGGAAGTTGCCTATGGCTACAAATTTGGAACTAAAGGCAAACTGATTAAGAGCTGAGATTACAAACCACAAAAAGGAAAAACTGCTCTAATGTTTAGGTAATGTTTAGGTTAATGAGTCTTCTTCATTAACAATGAAAGGTTAACTAACACCGTGGCTTAGTTTCCAAACAGTTATACTCATTCTAATACATATGAGACTTAAATATATATATATATTTCTAGGTAATTTCTAACTTGAAGACCAACAGAAAATGGACTCTGGTAAAAGGATTATACAATAATTAGAATTCAGCAAAGAACAAAAATAAATTAGGGGAAAAGAATTAATTTCTTGCCCAGTTAAAGATAACAAAACAAAGACATTTTTGTTACCACAAAAATGTTTAAAAACAACAAAAGAAGTATAGCATATCATCAACAAAAAAAATCTCCATGTTCAATATAAGAAGGAAACAGCCATAAGCTCAAACTATAAACAAGAAAACATACCTGCCAAATACTGAGAAGTCTGAATCCAGAAAAGGAGAGACCCAAGCCTCCTCACAACCAGAGCAGGCTACTACTGGATTCCTCAATGTAAGCATCCCCACCCTAGAAGGCAGAGCCCACAATCCTTAGAAAGATAAGAAGTGGCCGTGTGTTCAGATCTGGGAGACAGAGGAAACATCTCAAAGGAGAGCCACCCTGAAAGCAAAGAATCACAGGGGACGGGGAGCTGAAGGAGGCGGCGGGCAGTCAGGTCACTTCTGATGCCTACAACCCCAAACCCAAGGGGAGTGAACACAGACAGGAGGGAAGGAAGGAAGGCAACAGGTATCAAATCCCCAATCACAAAGCACAAAGAGTTACATCCTGAGCCATGAAAACCTGTCAGAACACTAAGGAGGTGGAGTACCCCACTACCCTCATCCTCACCCCATCCCGCAAAGGAGGGTAAGAGAGGTGGTGAGAGACTGCGGTATCCAGACCAGCACAGCCCTTGCTCACCCTCACAGTCCTGCAGCAGCTAGTGGCCCCATTCAAAGATGAATGATTATCATAAAGTACCAACACAAGCATAAAAGCTGAGGGAGAAAAAAGGAAAAGAGGAAAGAAACACAAGCAAAACAAGCAATTTAGCAAGAAACTTCAAAAATAATACCCAAAGAAACAGAAGGAGACTGCAGCCAAATAGTTCTCCAATTTCAAAGAAATCACAAGCATAAACTAAAAACCACTTAAGGAAGGTGTAGAAAATTCAAAGAGCTGAAGAGTTACAAAGTAAGTCTCAAAGTGCAGGCCAGAAACCAGTTTGTGCAAGTCTGCTAAATCTTACAGTTTATACATGAAAAGAGCTTGATAGATGTTTTTCACAAATTTGAAAACAATCCCAATGTTATGTACACAATGCTACTAATAGCAAGTTATAAAGTGGAAAGGAACTTTTCTACAATATTAATAATAAAAAACAAATTTGAATCAACCATGCTAGAGAAAAGACTAAAATGTTGCTCTACTCTCTCTATAGGAAAATAATAGTAAATCATTGTCATGCGAAAAGGAAAGGAAAGAAAGTACAGACAAAAAACTTTAGGGATAATATGTTTTACAGTGATGTGTCAGGCAGTGAGTTAAATGTGCTATTTTATTTTCCTGCATTTTTTAGTGTTTATCAGCTTTATAAAATTGATTTGTGATACATTATCATTTCTTTTCCCATTCTAAATATTCACTTTTCCATCTTAAAAAAAGAAAAACATTCAAAGATGTGATTAGAGGCTACAAAAGGAGATGTGAAAGAACCAAAATACAATAAATTTAACAAAAAATTATCAAGAACATGGTGGATGGGCTTGAGGAAATCTCACAAAACTGGAGAAGAACAGATATTTCCAGAGATGGTGATGAACACTGAAGAAAGACAAGGGAGATCTAACATCCACTTAATTGCAGTTCTTTGAAAAGAAAACAAACTGAAAAGAAAAATATGCCAAGAAATCACAGAAGAAAACTTGCCTGATTAAAGATAAATTCAAAGACTGAAAACTTTTCATATTTAAGATAAATTGAGATAGAACCAATGCCAAAAGACAGTACAGCAATAGCTGCACAGTAGCTAGGGAAAGTAACCATGAATTAAGAATTTTATATTAACAAAGTAGCTCCATAAATATAAAAGGCACAAGCAAATATTCTCAAGCATGTAAAAAATTTCTGAATGATAAAAATTCAGTTACTCAAGAAACAAAGCAAAATGAGTTACTTCAGGGATGGCAAAACCATGGAAAATAATCAATGGTAAATATTAAATCCATTTAAGCTAGAATTAAGATGTAATATTCAAAATGAAAAAAAAAAAAACCCAAGGACTTTACAACATAGTGAACCCTGAAATAAACCATTGACTATAGTTAACAGTACAATTACAAAAATGTTCTTTCATTAATTGTAACAAACATACCACACCATTACTAAAAGGGTAGGATATGGGAACTCTGTATTTTATGCGCAGTTTTCCTGTAAACCTACAACAACTCATCTAATTAAAAGAGAGCAAGAGAGAGAGGGAGAGAGAGATTAAATAACTGCAGGAATTATGATTACAGAAAAGAACATAAATGTTATAAATCTTGAAATAAAAAGTCCAGTTATAACAAATGGAGGGAGGAAAGATAGAAGAATAAGCATGCTAATGGCATCTTCTTTCATAGCAGGAAACCATCTAAAGCGGAAACATATAAATTCAAAAATAAGCAACATTTTAAAGTTTTTCATAATCTTTCTCTAATTTTCAAGCTTTAATAAAATCTCTTTTGGTGAACAAATATTTACCCAAAGTTCAATAATTATTTCTATTTTACTTCAGTTCCTTCTTTTGTTAAATCCAACAAAAGCATTTATGATATGATCCCATTTTTATAAAATTATTTCTATCCATCCAGTCAACCCTTCAATTTTATCCTTAAGAGAAGCTTGGAATGATGTCTACCAAATGTTTGTGTTTTTTTGCTGGGTGGTGAGACCTGGGGATTTTTTGGCCTGTATGTTTCAGTTTGATTTTCTTTATTATTTAAAATGCTCTTCATGTGAAGGTACCATCTTTACAAAAACAAACAAACAAATCATTCTTTTTAAACTGAAGAATTAAATTCTTAAGGAGCATTTAATTCTTTTAGACCTTTTAGGAAATGAGGAAAAAAATAAGCCACTGAAACAGAAGATGCAGACAAGTCTGTGCAATATAAAAAAGAAACTCACTGTAACAGCAGCCACTCTTCGAGGCTGGGTCACTCCTACAACTCTTCCTTCGGCTGTCCAGCCAGCTTCTGCAAGGTACTAAAGATAAAATCACATCTAAGTATATATCTGACAGCACTTCTCCAGAAACAAACTCTCCGATGATGGCCCTGCTCAGTTAAAATGAATGAGAAAGGCAGTAACAGATGGTTCTTGTCCCAGCAGACATTTTGGAAATTATTTTACAAATGAGGAATCTGAGGCTTAGAAATATTAAACAATTTGCTTAAGTTCACAACAGAGCTGATAAACAGAAAAGCCAAGGCACAAATTCAGCCTTCTGAACCCAGTCCTGCAAAATCTCTGTACTTGAGACTTAAGTACATAGCTGCCTCGAATAACAAAAAACTATTCCATGGGGCATTCAAAATAGTGCTGAATCTGTAAATCAAAGTATTTTAAATATGCACAGAAACAGCTTGATATATATAAACCATATTTTGGTGACATTAAATAAAAATAATTCCATTTTATACATTAATATACTTGTCACCCAACTATATGATACATAAATTTGGTTATAGAGATTCATATAAAATTAGATAATATATGTTAACGTATGCATTAAAAATCCAAAATGGATAACAGTAGTTATCAGTTACATATTTTTGTAATGTCTAAATTGTTTCACAATAAATATGTATTACTTCTAAAACAAGGAAAAAGATTAAAAATACTATTGCATCTATCTGTTAATTCATGCAAAAAAATACAGGCAGGATAAACTAAAAACTAAACAGATTAAGTGTCTACAGGAGGTAGGTGGGAAAAGAGCAGGGAAAGGGGGGAATGGGAATGAGGTAGCAGGGATGGGGACAGACTGACACTATTCTGAGCAGATCTTTTTGTGTAGCTCTGACTCTTAGAACCATAACCATGTTTCACATACTCTTCACACACCTAAAAATAGACAGCTGAAACTAATCAGGATGTGATGGAAACTAAAAATGAAATACAAACACTAACAACCCTAATTGAATAACAAATTAATAACATAACTACACTAAAGGACGTGCAGAAGGAAAGAACTAACCTAAATAACGTGGAAGACAGTAGGGCAAAAAAAAAAAAAAAAAAAAAAAAAAACTGTACATAAATGCTGCAATCTAGTTAGCAAGTGTTTCTCACAGGGGTATGGATTAGTGATCCTGAAACTATTTTATGTATGCACATAAATATCACTAGAAGTGAACAAATAAGTAAATATATTATAAATAATGAGAACCGAGTTTCTCACTGTTGTAGAAAAGTTGCAAATAAAGAAGGGCTGAAACAAGTCCTATGGTGTTGGATTGGAATCAGAAGCATCAGCATAAACTCATGATAGATAGATACATAGATACACAGATAGACAGATACATAGACAGATAGAGCTGCTTTTATACATGTGGATTAGGATACATACATCTATTTATTAAGTCCACCCACTGAGATGGCCTAGAGGAATGACACCTCAGCAATGAGCACCTTAGCACACAGATCTTGATTTCTAAATGACATTTTCCAATAAAAGGAACACAGTCTCCTTGGAAAAGTGATTGATCCCAGGGCTGGTACAGGGAAAATGTAAGACAAGCCTGGAACATCTTGTGGCCCCAGAATGTAAGGTAGAGCTCAAGAAAGGATGGGATGGAAACAACCCAAGTGCCCATCAACCAACGAATGGATAAACAAAATGTGGTATATACATACAATGGAATATTATTCAGCCATAAAACGGAATGAAGTCCTGATACATGCAACAACATGGACAAACCCTGAAAACATCATGTTGAGTGAAAAATCCAGACACAAAAGGACAAATATTGTACGATCTCACTGACGTGAAGTAATTAAAATAAGCAAACTCATAGAGACAGAATCTAGAATATGTTACCAGGGAATGGGCTAGGGACAGGGAATGGGACATTAAGACTTAAAATGTACAGGTTTCTATCTGGAATGATGGAAATGTTTTGCTAATGGATGATGGTGATGGTAGCACAACATTGTGAATGTAATTAACAGCACTCAAATATAGATCTGAATGTGATTAAAAGAGGGAAATGTTAGATTGTATATATGGCAACAGAATAAAAATTATGTTTAAAAAAATCCATGGAACTACACAATACAAAGAGTGAACCCTAAGTTAAACCATAGACTATAGTACTGGATATTAACCCATAGAGCAAAATATACACCCACGAAGCCATACTGATACACCTAAATAATCAAATAAATAAATGAGGGAGAAGGGCCAATTCTTCCTTACAGAAGAACTCCTTTAATAAAGGTAGAGGGAAAGAGGAAAATAGAAAATCATCATTAGGCAAACACCACAGTAATTGTTGCAGACAAGACATATTGAGCAATGTTCAATTAGCAGGTGAAAGTCTGAGGAAAAAAAATATATATTTGAAAAGTATCAAAGAATCTCCCCCAAGATATTTATTAACTACAAGAAGAAAGATAGTAACCTTATAGGCAAAATCTGGTACCTTAACCAAGTGATCAACGTTAATATCACCAATGTGAAGACATATCTACATCACAAACCCCTTCACGTGATGCATTAAAAAGGACACACAGCATTTCTGTGGTATTCTTGCCAAAAACACATAACCTCATTCTCATCATGAGAAAATATCACACAAACCCAAAATGAAGGATATTCTACAAGATAAATGCTCAGGTATTCTTCCACGTCAAGATCATGGAAGGTGAGGAAAGAATGAGGAGCTCTCACAGACCAGAGGAGACTGGAGAAATAGTAACTAAATGCAATGTAGGATCCTGGATTGGATCCTGGAACAGAAAAAGAACATTAGTGGGAAAACTGTTGAAATTTAAATAGAGGGAAGCAGCTGTGGCTCAATTGGTTGGGCTCCCGTTTACCACATGGGAGGCCCCGGGTTCAATTCCCAGGGCCTCCTGGTGAAGGCAAGCCGGCCCGCATGGCGCGGTGAGCAAGATGATACAACAAAAGGAGACAAGCAGACACAGAAAAATGCACAGTAAATGGACACAATGAGCACAAGCAGCAAGGGGGAGATAAATAAATAAAAATAAATCTTTGAAAAAAAAAAAAAGAAATTTAAATAGGATTTGTAGTTTAGTTACTGGTATCATACCAATGTCAATATCTTGCTTTTGATCATGGTACTAGGAGAACTGGTGTGAGGGGTATAAGAGAACTCCGTATTATTTTTGAAACTTTTCTGATGGTCTAAAATTAGTTTGAAAATATGACTATAAAAAAACAAAGTGTTTTAGGTAATATATTTTTTTATTTTGGCTATAAAAACTGTAAAGTTTCTCTTTCTTATATACATACACAAAATACTTTTCAATCATCCCAATCCACACAAATGCAAAAACAGAACTCTAAGAATAACAGCTAATATTCATTGAGTTCCTTATTAAGTGCCAGGAAACATCCTAAGCACCTTTTATGCATTACCTTGTTTAATCCTCACAACAAATCCTATAAGGAAGGTGATACCATCAACTTATAGATAAGGAAATAAAGAGGTCACAAAACTTGTCCATGAACAGATAAAAATCTAAGAGCTGTGATTCAAACTCAGCAGTCTGACTCCAAAATCCTGATATATAGCCATACCAAGACACAACTCTACCATTCAAAATTTAAGTAAACAACCTGCTCATGAAGCTAGTCTCAATGTACCTTGCGATTTAGACTTCTACTGTATGTGTATAAGAACTGAAAAGATGGAAATTTAAAGATAATGAAAATGCAGACACAGTGCCGGCATCCAGGGCAGTGAGACATCATGGAGAAGGATCATCAAACTCTGGTCTGAATTATATCTCAGTTCTCTCTTTAAGGGGCAGTCATCAAATCTGATCTAGTTAAAGAGTGGAAAGAACTTTGCTCAAAATAGTACTAATAAAAATTGTAGTAAAGAAAAGCTTCTTTCCATAATCGTTTCAACAGCGCTCTAGCAAAAAATATAATCTAAACTGCACATATCATTTGTGGAATTTCAAAATTGGTAAGTGTTTTGTGTCTCAGCATACTTTCCAAAGGAAGATACCATATAAATCTAAATAGTTGCAGCTTGTTGAGAAAAACCTTGCCCAGTATCCTTGCTGTGACCTTCAATTCCTCAGCCTTTCCAATTCTCCTAAGGCCCTAACTCAAATCTAGCTTCAAAGAAGTTCGTAACAGTGAATGTCTCTGAAAAGGGGAACTGAGTGGTTAAAAGAAAAGGGAATAATCCTCCCATGGTGGGGGTGGGGGGGTAGTATATGTATGGAACAAGAATACAATCCATCACAGCTCTAATCATTTTCACTAGCAAAGCTTATTCCTTTCTTCTTTTTGAATTTTGTACCATGTAAATGTATTTCCTATTTTTTTTTAAAAAAGTGCTTAATATAAAATACAGTTTCTTAAAAATAACTAAATTCAAATGCACATGTCCTTTGACCCATCAATTCTATAACCATGAATTTATTCTATAAATATACCCAGGTGTGTAAAATGATATATGTGCAAATCAATTCACTGCATCATTGCTTATGATAATAAAAAGCTGGAAACAACCAGCTGTTAGACCTGTTTGTTAAACAAAAAGTCTAACAATTGAGGATTGGTAAATAAATTAAGTACATATAGTAGAATGTATTCAACTGAAAAAAGATACATTAAGTAAAAAAAAAAAAAGTGCATTAAAGCATGTATAGGTGCTACAATTCAGGTTGTTTTTTTTTAAAAAGGGCAAATGTTTATATATGATATATATATATATGTATTCCCTTGTATATGCATAAAAAATATCTACCCAAGAAACTGATAACATTGGTTGCATCTGCATAAAGGAACTGAGTATCAAAAGATAGGGCAGAGGGGGGCAGATGTGGCTCAAATGGTTGGGCATCTGTCTACCATATGGAGGGACCTGTGTTGGATCCCCAGGACCTCCCGGAAAAATAAAGAAAAATACAGAAGGCGCGTGTGCCGCCAGGCCCTGCATGTGGGCGTGCCAGGCCCCGCCGAGCCATGCAGCAAGATGATGGCGTAACAGGAGAGAGATACAGGGGAGAGCCAAGACAAGACGTGCCGAAAAACGTGGAACTGAGGTGGCGCAGGTGGCAGAACGCCTCTCTCCCACATCAGAGGTCCCCAGGATCGAATCCCAGTAAAGACAGGAGAAGGATGAGAAGAGAGGGCAGGAAACAGACACAAAGAATTGCCCAGCGAATGGACACAAGACAGCAAATAGGAGGGGTGAGGGGGTTTAAAATGGATAAAGTAAATAAATAAATCTCAAAAAAAAAAAAAAGAAAAGATTGGACAGAAGGGATATATTTCTCTTTATAACTTTTTGTGCCTTTTGAATTTGATCCATGTGAACCAATTAAGAACTCAAAAAATAAATATTAAAAATACTAATCTCAAAAGAAAAAAGTACCTTCCTTTGCTGCCATATTACTCAGCCTGGATCCTCAGACCCTACTCCATTCCCTCTCCTTCAGGCCATCCTTTCCCTGGACTCAGCTCCTAAGCAGGCCTCTATACCCTAGCAGCTAAGCCTTGCTAGAGAAAATGCCTAGATCATTGTGATATATTATATTACTGTTCCAAATACCTGCTACCCCTCCATGGGAGGATGATATAAATAGCTACCCTGGTGCTACTGAGCCTGACCATGTAGCTTGCTTTTAACCAATGAAATGTGAATAGAAGCACCACTTCTAGTCACAAGTCT
>JAQZBX010078188.1:0-14158 GCA_029593785.1 Cabassous unicinctus
CCTGCCGTTTTCCTGTATTAAATAAGTTCCTGGAGCCAGTCCTGGATTCTGGTTTACAGATAACTTTTTAATCCAAATGGGTATTTTCTTAATGTTCTTCAGTAACAACGAAGGGCCCTGACAAGTACTAAATAATCTTGGGGAAGGTGACATTACTTGAATGTACCTTCCTAGATTTTTGGTGTAGTCTGTGGCTTGGCTCTGTCTTACTCTCTTAATGCTTGGCCTTTTAAAATCTACAAATACCTGATTTACCTCTCTCGTTTATTGTGTGTTCACCCACTCCATCTCTTTAAGTTATCAGGATTTGCTTCATCATTGTTTGGTAATATGTTTTTTATTTCTTACTCCTAATTGATGTCTGGATTTATCAGTGTTTTCCTACAGATAGGAAAACCCTTAGAAAAATAATTAAACATACAAACTGCTGGGTGGTAGCTGGAAATGCTGGAACACAGTCGGCGTGATGGTCGATGGCTCTCTGGACAAGCTCTGTGCCCCGAGGCTCTCGTGGAGTTCACCCTGAGGCTCTGCCTCCCTGGGCTTTTATCTGCAACTGGCATCCCAAGGATAATGGCGAAATTGCAGCCAAAAGGCATTTTAAGTTTTGTAGGATGAAAGAACACAAGCCTTAAAACTGTCCAGTAAACAAACTCTATCCAAAATTTATGGGAACTAGGATCCTCTGGTTTATCAAATTATGCTTTAAGTTCTGTTTTCTCATCTTTATATATCATCCTGCCTAGTCCTCAAATAGCACAGAACTCTCAGAACCAATCTGTCTACATACTATCAAGAACTGTGAATTGGCCTTTATCTGTTTAGACCAAAAGTTTCTCAAACTTGACACTGTTGACGTTTTGGATTAGAGAATTCTTTTTCATTGGGTGCATTCCTGTGCATTGAAGGATGTTTCGCAGCATCCTTGGCCTCTACCCACTAGATGCAGGTAGCAACCTCCCCCCAGGATGTGACAACCAAATGTATCTCTAGACATTGCCTTATGTCTTCTGGGATTCCCCAGAAACACTCCCACTTGAGAAGCACTGGTTTATACCTTTCTGATATACCTTGAATGTCACTTTCTAGACTGAGCCCATTCTAGCCATTAGAATTTTTTAAAAAATTTTTATTTGATATGTATTTCACATTAGAATATGAAAAGAATATTATCATTTGTGTTTTTCCAGTTGCTAGATTATATGCAATGAGAATCAGTTATGTAGAGAAATCCTGGTCTCCTGTGTTGGGATGCGTTTGCTTCTGTGAGTGGTGTAATAGTGATAATGTGCTGGGAAACCTGAATCTGTCTCCTCTGGTCATGTCAATAAGCCCCTTAATTTTCTTTTGAGTTGCACACACACAGCTCACTTGGGAGCTCTATAGGCTGTGGAAGGTCCGGGGCAGTCAGTGTAGCCAGCCTGCTTGTGGGGCTGTGAGGCATGGATGTCTTGGCCACGTTGGATCTTTGCAGATCCAACCCTGTGTTGTACTTCTGGGTAACTGCTTATTTTTAAAAGGCGATGTGTATAAATAGTATCTAAGTGTCATATCTCTTCCAGTGCAGCAATCATTTTTATTAGTTCTCTAATTTGAGGAATATCAGCTCTTTGCAGTGTTACATGGACTCCCTTGCACTGGTCATAAGGAGAAATTCGTTTCAGGTCATTAAGCACTTAAGGGTCTATAATAAGCATAAGGTTTTCTGAGCTCTGAGAGGCTGGGATGGAAGGACAGCAAGATGCAGTAGGAAGGGCACATGTTTTTAAAGTCGAGGACTCTGGCCCTGACTTTTAGACGTGTTGATGATGGGGCCTCGGTCAAGTTGCTTCCTTCTTTACTGTAAAACAAAGATGTTGGACTAGAGGGACCATCTCTGAGGACACTTCCAGCTTAATTGAAAATATATGATTTTAATTAAAGTGATAATGAGCTTGGTATTTTCAAATATAATTATTTAATTGGAAAGGTATCTTTGTCCTAAGATAGTGGTAGAATATTAAAAATTACATTTATTCCATCAGTGAAACTTTCAAGTGATGGATGTAATTGAAGTTGCCATGGAGAATTTGTGGATTGAGAACCAGAGCTGCCTTTGTATCCCCTTCTTTCACAGTCTACTCTGAGGGGCCTGACTTCTTTGGCAGATGTTGGTGGGTGCTCCAGGTGGCTGAGAGTGGGGATGATGGTATCTTCTGCTCCCTGTGAATCAGGAAACCTAGGTGCTAGTTCTAGCCTTGCCATATGATTTTGGGCAAGTGACTTCACCTCTTAGGGGTCAGTTTTCTCTCTAATGTGAGGAATTAAGCTTGGGTCCTATGCAGAAAAAGGTTGCCACAACAAACCTGAGCCTGCCTATCCTTTGAAAGCCCCGCTTGCAAAGTTGGACCTTAGCTGGCAACTGGATAAATTGTTCCCGACACTAATATAAAACTGTCTCTAACTGATGGGAGTGTGCACAATGCCTAAACTGTTTGTCCAAACAATGTAGTTTATACTGAAAGCCTGATTTCCTTCTGGGTGTCTGGAATTTTAGTACATGCCAGGCAGAGGGTGCTGACGTGACCAGCCTTGAATAAAAACCTTGGGTACTGAGTCTCTAATGAGCTTCCCTGGTAGATAACTTTCCTTGAGAAATTAAGCATCCTGTGTTTCTCCACTGGGCGAGGACTCTTGAAAGCTTGTACCTGGTTTCCTACGGACTTCACCCCATACACCTTTTCCCTTTGCTGATTTCCCTTTGTATCCTTTTGCTGTTCTAAATCTTAGCCATGAGTATCACCATATACTAAGTCCTGTGCATTCTCCTAGTGAATCACTGAACCTTGGGGAACTCTGACAGATAAAATCTATCATTTAGGTTGAAACCTTTGGATCTTTTTATTTCCAGAGTAAAAATTATTTTGAAAACCTTAGGCTTTTTTCCCCCTTAACTTGATAGTGAGAAAAAGGTTATGGTGGCTGAAAGTGGGAGTGAGCTGGCAGAAACCTTCCTGTCCACGGTCAGACCACAGCCTGCTTGGCCCTTTAGACGTTTGCTTTTCATTGTAAGAAAGTGATTGCAAATGAGAAAGTGAGACAGTAACAGGCTATACCATTTCAGCTGTGATCATATTAGCTGTCTATTTTGCGTATTGGTACATCCTCCTACATTGTTGGATTGGATGTAATTGGATTTTTAGGATGGAGGCTATTTAAAATACTCAGGGGAGCTTATTGTTTGAGGAGATCCTTTAGTGAATTGGTTCCTAATTTATCTTTGCATTGATGCCAGCAGGGATGGGGAAGTAGTATGAGCCTTAGCATCGTGTATTCTGACTGTAAGAGATATACATATGTTGTAATTGCTGACTACTACAACAGGTGTTTTAGTTCCAAGCGATAGAAACCCCTCATATTAGCTGAAGCAAAATAAATGAGAACATGTCAGAGCATGTGACTGGCTGGAGCCATGGGCTCAGATGATGCTGTCAGAATATTCTCTCTCCCTCCTTCCTTCCTTTTCTCTCCACTCTTCACTCTCTGCTTTCTTGGTGACAGCTTCATTCTCAGCCTGTCTGTATGTGGTGGTGTTGAGTTGTCCCCAAAGGGTCCTTAGTCCTTATAATTTCAGAGGTAGAATATCCTCTTCTATCCCATCATTTTTCTCAGTTTATGGAAAAGGGTTTTGGCTGTCCAATCACTGTGTCCAGGGCATGGGGCACTGGCTGCTCTGGACCTCCAGTGGAAGAAGCCAGGGCCACCTTAGTGTGAACCCCTCCACTGGGAAGGACAGGCCCCCAAACAAAGAGAGGGTTTCTTTACCAGAAGAAGAAAGAAAGCAGAATGAACAAAAATTATTACCTTGTGTATGTGTATATGTGGGTGCCAGGCAAAGGTTATGTGGCATCCATGAAGGTGAGAGTTGTGGGTAGTTGATGGAAGTCTCTGGGACCATCTCTGAGTCTGTAAACAGATTATGGTTTTATTTTCCTGGTGGGTGATAGGAACCTGACCTGGGCCAGAGACTGGGGGTCTGATTGTTGCTAGATCACTGGTCCTACCTACAAAGGATTGTCTGTGGTATGAAGACCACTCCCCTTATGAATGTGTGTGTGTGGGTCGTCTTCATTTATATATGTGCTTTTCAAGCTTTCTTTTTAGTTGAATCTTTGCTAGAACTCTAATTCTTAAGAGAGATAGAAGGAAGCTGCTCTGGTTGGAATAAGGTGGGAATGGGATGGGTGGCCCACCATGGACCCTAAAGCCTTAAACCTGCAGGGTGTAAGGAACCATTTGAAAAACCCTGAGACAGATGGGCCAACCATGGCTGAGAGTTTGGAAATGTTCAATTCACTGTCGTTATATCTAGTTATAAGTTATTTATCAGCATTAAGTGGAAATAAAGCTATCTTCTCAGGGAAGAATTATTGTCACAGAGTCAAGAAAAGCCATGACTCCTTATTTTTTTTTTCTTTTGGGGCATCAACCTGATTCATTTTTGATTTATAGCTCAATATCACAGGAAATGGTCCCAGTTCAAGTAAAATCCCAACAACATAGCTCTCCATCTAGAAAATCCTATCAGCACTCTACCCAGGCTATTTGTATCAGCATAATCAGCTGTACACAAATCTTTGGGATAATGACATCAAGAAGTAGCTCTAATTTCACTTTTGAGGGTTGTATCTTCCGTATTTGTTCTTGTGACTGGTTCACTGGGCTTCTCTTGTGAAGTTTATTGGGTTGGATGATGGATCTGATGATGCTTTGCTCTTGTGTTCTGACTTTGGAATGCTTGCAGGGCATACATATAGTTAATGCATTTGTTGACTTAGAAGCCATACCTAAGGTTTCTTTCCTTTATTTTTGTTTCTACCTATGTGTAAGATATAAAGGCATATATGCTCAAGGTTAATGAATGTCAGTGATACTTTCTTGAGACATAATAGATCTGGGGCACTCCACAATAACATCAGTCAATCCAACCTTTCAAGTAAAGTGAGTCATGTTTGTTACATAAATTACCTTATTCCATGATAAATCTTATTTGAGTCTATAGTTGTTGTTGTTGTTTTTTTAAGGGAGAAGAATGCTAAGGTTATGCAATTAACTGCCTCAGATTTTATGGTAACTTTTAAAAAGAACAGGAAAGTTCTCAAACCCTAACAGAGGAGCTGATACAGCCAATTAGAAACCTGACCTTTTCAAGCATTGCAAATTATGTTTTCTGACCTTCCTATCTACCTGGTGAATACCCAGGGTAGTTATATCATTGAAAAAATTTGCATTTATTCCTTTTTCTCTTGATTCTCCATTAGCATCTTCCCCAACTAGGAAAAAATGGTATTGTTGAGAATGGAGAAAGGTGTTTGCTTGGGGACTTGAATTTTGGGAAATCCCTTACTCTTTTAAAAAAAATTTTATTTAGTGCATCTTAGATTTGAAATGTAACATAACAGGAGAGTAGACCCTGGTAGTTTAAAATGCCTGCAACTAGAGTCTTCATGCGCACAAGCCCTTTGCGGCTAAATCCAGTTTGAGTTTATGATGGCAAGCAGCTACATAACAGCTGATTCACAGTGACCATATCAAAAGTGGTTAGACTGCATTCATGGGTTTTAGCACACGGACCTCTAGGTCTGTCTTTGAAATACCTGCAGGTACAACACAGAATAAGAAAAATCAAAGTATGCAAGATAGACAGTAGAATAAGAGTAGCCTTTCAATCTCACATTCTCAATCCCTTTATCCTGAGGGATAAAACACCACAGTTTTATCTGCATATGTATGTATTTATTTCTGTACACATACACATACGAGCTTTAATAATTACTCCAATAATTGCCTGATTTATTTAACTTACTATATTTTGCAGCATTACAAATCTTTTTCAAGAGCTTAATAATATAGTATGGATGTGCTCTAATTTATTTACTTCCTTGTTAATGGGTACCTAAGTTGTTAATATTTTGCTGTCATAAATCTGTGACAAACACTTACCTATGTATTTTTTTTTTGTTACCTGCATCAGTACAAGTGTAGAATACATTTCTCAAAGTAGAGCTACTGGGTTCAAAGGATATCTATTTTACATTTTGTTAAACATTTCTAGGCTATCCTTTAAGGAGGTTACCCCTTTGACATTGAATGAGATTTGTTTTCTCAATATTCAGCATTTTTTGTCACTATAATAGGTGAAAATGGCATTGATTTTCATTTTTTAAATTTATTTTTGAGGTCTTTTGATGTTTATTGGTTGTTTTAAATTCTTTCGAGAAATTGCTCATGTCCTTTCTTATTTTTTAAGCTTTTGGGCTTTTTAAAATTTTTTTAAAAAATTGTACTGATTTCAAAGTATCTATTTTAAAAATTGAAGTTTAATAGACATATAGAAGAGTGCACACAGGAACTAAGCTGGTGCAGGCGGTAGGACGCCTCTCTCCCACATCAGAGATTCCAAGGATCGAATCCCAGGGAAGACAGGAATTGAAGGATGAGAGGAGAGGGCAGGAAATGGACTCAGAGAGTTGCCCAGTGAATGGACACAGAAACAGCAAAAACGGGGGTAGGGGGTAAAAATGGATAAAAGTGAAAAAAGAAGAGTGCACAGATCATAATTGAACACCCTGCTGAATTTCCACAAAGTGACCACACCAGTGTAACCACCGTGCTTACTCATTCATCCTTTCGCCTGACAAGCCTTCTGATGCCCCATCCCAGTTACATCTCCCTGCCCCAGAAGTAATCACTATCCTGAATTCTACCATCATGGTTTGCTTTGTCTGTTTTTGAACTTTATACAAACAGAATCATACACGGAGTATCCCATAGATGCTTTTGTGTTTGCCTTTTTTCTTCTCAGCATTATTTGAGATTCATACATGTAGTTTTTTTTTTTTTTTTTTTGAGTAGTTGCAAGTACATATAAGTTCCCTTATTGTCATTGTTGTTTAGCATTCCATTGTGTGAAAACACCACCAGTTTATTTATCTGTTCTACTGTTGGTGAACACTTGTTTCCAGTTTTGATTATTTTGAAAAATGCTGCTGTGAATATTCTGTAAATATCTTGTGGAGTATCTTTTGGTGTCCATATGTATGCATTTCTGTTGGGTATACATCTAGGAGTGGAATGGCCAGGTCATAAAATATCATCAGCTTATTTAGACACTGACAACCAGTTTTCTAAAGTGATTGTACTATTTTACACTAATAATCATCAGCAGTTTTTGAGAGGTCCAGTTGTACCACATTCTAACCACCTTTTGACATTGTTGGTGTTTTTCCTTTTAATGTAGTTTAATTTGCCAGTCTTTGCCTTTATGGTGAATGCTTTTGTGTCCTAACAAGTCTTTCCCTGTTCCCAAGATTATGAAAATACTCTCTTCTATTATATTTGAGATAGTTCCTATGTTATCCTTTACTTTATACTTTTATATCTACAGTTCATCTGGAATTGATTTTTGTATGGTGTGAAGTAAGGTCAAAATTTAGTCATCTCAAGTTGAACATAGAACTACCATATGACCTGGCAATTCCACTTAGAGGTATATACCCCAAAGAATTGAAAACAGGGACTCAAACAGATATTTGTATGCTGGTGTTCAGAGCAGCATTATTCACAATAGCCAAAAGACAGAAGTAGCCCAGTGTCCATTAGCGGATAAATGGATAAACAAAATGTGGTATATAGACATACAATGGAATATTTTTGAGTTTGTTAAGCTGTAAAAGGGAATGAAGTTCTGATAACATGCCACAATATGAATGAACCTTGAAGACATTGTGTTGCGTGAAATAAGGCAGAAACATAAAGGACAACTATGGTATTAAATTGTCATAAATTAAGTGACCATATGTATAGGGATGCTTTTGTTCTATGGTGCTTTTGTCTATCCTTGTGCCAATACCATTCTGTCTTAATTGCTATAGAATTGTAATAAATCTGATATCTGTTAGTGACCGTATTCCAGTTTTTTGGTTGTTCAGGATTGTCTTGGCTCTTCTCAGCTCTTTTCATTTCCACAAAGCTTTAGAATCATCTAATCAATTATCTCACAATAAAACCTGCTTTAATTTTGATTGACAATATTGTTTCCCAATCCTTGAATATGGTATATAATTGCCTTCATATATTTAGTCTTTAATTTCTCTCAATAATGTTTTATTATTTTTCTAAGAGGTAGAAGACTTGTACATTTTTCTTTAGTTTCATTAGTTTATTCCGAGATATTTGATTTTTATTCTGTTGCAAATACTATCTTTTTAAAATTGCATTTCCATACTGTTTGTGGCAAGTATATAAATATAACTGATATTTGTGTACTGACTAAGTGTTTGGTGGCTTTGCTAAATTCACATCTTCATTCTCTTCAATTCCCTGGTTCTTCTGTCTATCCATTTGCCAGCTACACTGTACTAATAATTGTGGCTTTATGGGGAGCTGGAGTGGGAAGGGAGTAGCATGTAGCTTTAATTTGATATCTTTTCTCAGGGCACTTTACACCAAATCTCAGCAGTCTACACTGGGGGCGCTGTCCCTGTCTTGTGAACAAGGGAACACTGCAAGACCTACAGTGGAACTTCTGCTTCCCTCGTTGACAATGTCATCAGTTTTCCAACTGCCTAATTCTTGTACCAGTAGCTGTCTAAGCAATTCATCATTTGGTTTCATCTCCCTTGCTTCTCCAGTGTGTCAAATATAGAGAAAGGTTTCACTAGAGGATGCTGTAGCTCCCCTCCAAACTTGCTGTTCCATGTAAAGAATAATTGTTTGGGCTCTTGACTGTGCCATTTTGAAATACTCTGAGCACTGCATAAGATTTGATTGAGGTATGTATCAACTCTCAGCCTCTTCCCTTAGTATGGTCTAAAATTTAATGTATTTGGTAGGTATTCTTTGTAATTTAAGGTTTGAGGTTGGCCATTTCCTATTTTCTTTGATGATTGTGTTCTTTCTCTATTTTCCGTTCTTCTTGTTGCTTTGGTGAGTTTGAGAAAGAAGAGTGATGGAGAGGGATCACAGAAAAATCCTTAGTCCACTATGTTTAACTTTTATTCTCTGAGTGACAATGTTAGTAGTCTTCTAGTGATTTTGATTCAGCTCAAATGAGCAAATATTTATTTGTTATCATTTCTTTAAGCCATGTCTTTGGAGTCTCATTCAGTGTATCACTCTTCCTCAAAATGTTCTTTACAATGCTCTTTTGGCAGCTCTTTAAACCAAAGAGGTAGAACGTGTAGTATGGCAGTCAGCAGTGACAGAGCAATCAAAGCCTCTGGCCTTTGTAGTACTTACATTCGGATGGATGGCAGAGTGGGGTGGATGATGTACCACATTCGTAAATCAGCAAATCAGATAGTGTGTTAGAAGGGAATAAGTGCTCTGGCTAAAGAAAATGTAGAGCCGGGTAAGGGGAGCTAGGATGCAGGAGCTGGGACAGGCTGCAGTATTAAATAGGGTGACCAGGGTGTCTGTTGAGGTGAGCTTTGAGCAGAGACCTGAAGGAAATAAGGGAGTGAACCAATCAGATCCCTGGGGTAGGGTGTTCCAGGCAGAGCGATGAGTCAAGAGGGATGCTCCTGGCAGGACTGTGCCTGGTGTGGAGAGGCTGGTGTGTCTGGAGTAGAGTGAGAAAGGGTAGCGGTAGAGGAGGAGGTCAGAGCATGGGAGCCTTGTCCATTGCAAGTTCTTTGGCCATTATGTGGAGTGAAATGGCTACACTCTGGCTACATGTCCAGAATGGGCTGGGGGTAGAGGTAGAGGCAGGGGTCGGGGGCAGTGGTGGGGGTTTAGAACCTATAAAGGAATCTAGACAAATGATTTTGGTGGGGGTTTTCTGTTAGGAATCTGTGTGCAAATTGGTCTTTTATTGCAAGGTAGCCTAGAGCAGTATCAGACGACACTCCCTAACCTCTTCAAGCCCACTCTTGCTGTGGGTCACACAAGGTTATTGTTGGTACGGCATTGGGAGAGGTATAGAACTTTTTTTTGGATATGAAAATCTCAGTTTTATTACTGATTAAATTGAATTCAAGAGTGTGGCTTAGTTCTGCAGTCAGTTGGGCTTTCCAGGGCCACCCCTTCCAAGCATAGGCAGAGCACCTAGAGGGAGAGTTAGATTTGTGGTAATGGGCTGCTGGCAGGCAGAATGGCCAACAAGTGCTTGATTAGTCTTAGCCAGTCAAAAAGCATGGATCAAGGAATTTCATGAGGTACAATCACTTTTTGTACCTGACCACCTTTGGATCTGTGAAAGAGAAAACGGGAGACCCAGGATCATCCCTGAGTTTGTGGATGGGCAGAGCCTGGGAGTGTGTGTCTGGGCAATGCCAAAAGCCTGTTGGTTGCCAACTGATAGCTCTCAGGTTCTCCGTGGAACACAGAGAGCTCTGGAAGAATGATAGAGGATTTGAGAAGCTGGCCCATGATAGAGCTTTTTGTAAGTTGCTATGAGCCAGACCTTATAATAGGGAACATTGCAGGTTACTATCCATGCAGCATGATGCATGTTTGTTTAACAGGCACTTTGCTGCAAACTATAGAGATGAAACCACTGTCCTTTCCCTCAAGCTGCTCAGGGGTCCCATACTCAAAACCTTCCGGTACGAGGTGAGTGAGGGAGACTGGCTGGACTGCTTCAGGAGAGATAGGGGCTGGAGCCAGCCGAGAGCACAGACCCCATTCAATTGCAATGCTGGCCCCCCAAGGCTCTCCAAAGGACCGCCCATGGTGGGCAGTTTAGAGAAAGAAGCCAGAAATCCAGCTTTGTTTTGAAATGTGAAGTCTCCTGAATTAAAAACATTGGTAGACAACTCTGATATTTTAATACTGTCTAGGTTAAAGAGAAATGTCTGAATTTCATCCTCGAGGCAGCCCTTTTGCAAATTCTGGTCTAGACAGACAAGAAATAAGAAACCAAGTTCGTTGTGCTGCGGTTGAAGATGGGTAGTTTAGTGGGTTAAGCAGTAGTTTTGTTGTTTTTGTTTTCAAACTGCGTTCCCCCTTCCCCTTCAGGTATGACTGAATTCAACATCCCTGTCACAAACTTTTGTTGTACACTGTGATCTTGTGTTTGAGTGGGAGATAGGTTCTGTTGAAGTGAGGTGGAACATAAATAAATTAATTTGGACCCCTCTTAATTCCACCTGCTCTGCTGCCTGAGTCCCAGCAAGCTCTAGCACCTCTGTCAGCCTCGTCACAAGTGCGGTTGGTGGAAAGCTGGGTTCTCAGGTTGCATGAGTGACACGGCTGCTGGTGAGGTTGTTACCGGCTTCTGAGTGATGGAGGTGGTCTAATTAAAGTGGGATTGATTTATTAACAGAGCTTTACTGGTCTCATAATTCAGCAACTCAGAGGTGTTGTGGGGCCTGGGGTATTGCTAAAGGGCGCTAAGGCGGGAGATAATTATTGCCTGACTCGGAGAGCATGACAGATGGGTGCTCATTGTTACTCTCAGCCTAGCATGCAGTTGAAACGGCATTCTTTGTTTCACGCCCTTGTTGAGGGATCTCTGCACTGATCCTCAGCCGCCTTACTGGCATCCTCGCCTCTCTGTGCATTTCCAAGGTGCTTTGTCCCAACCTTCTGCAGTCCTCCCTCAAAACCTGCTTATTCAGCTGCCCGATTTGCATTTAGCTTCGCCCCGACAATGGGCTGCCTGGGTCCCATCCATTTTCCAGCTGTCTTTCTGTTTGAGTTTGAGTTTTCAGCTGATGGTGCTTTGTGGCCTGGTGTGAGTATGACTTAGTTAAAGCAGGTCTGGTCTTTCGCCAGACCTGAATAAATATTTATTTAAGACTTCTGTTGTGTGTGTGCTTCTGGGAGTGTAGCTGTTATTACCCTCTTGACACATGAACGAAAATGCAGTATGGGGCGAACAAAAACCAGGAAGGCAGGGGGTCCCTCAGATTGGAGTGACATTTTGCTTGTGTTCCACACCCTGGCTTGCCTGGTCTGCCAGCATGCTGCCGTGAGCTCTTTGGGGCCCTAGTTCCCCCTTACATAGGTAATTAGGTCTAGAAAGACGGATTTTAGGAACTTAGATGTAATAAAGACATGTATGGCCTTGTGCTTTTCTGTTAACCAGTATGCAGCCTCCTCCCAAATGTGCATCATAAATCTAGTTTCTGCTATTCTGTTTTGGACCTTTTGGTTATATTTTTGGAGTTGGATCATTTTTTTTCCCAAGTAAAACTGATTTGTTTTTCTGACCCAAATGGTTATATATGATTGTTGTCCAAAATGCGGAAAATAGAAAAATCTCGAAAGGAAAGAAATTGACTCAAGCATTCCTAACCCCCAAAGGTTAACCACTATTATCATTTAGAGGAATTTTTTCCTGGTTTTCAATGCATGTTTTCAATACTAGACTAATAAAGTCATTTGTATTATATACATCATTTTGTATCTTGTCCCTTTCCTATGTAAATTTTTGCTTAAAACAACAAGGACGTTAATTATCTCATACAACTCTCCTCCTGCCCCCTTTTGCTTCAGCCAAAATGGCCTCTAGTATGTCTGCCGCAGGGCCTTTGTATGGACGCTTCCTAGTTTCTGGGAAGTTCTTCCTCCATATACCTGCATGGCCTGCCCCAGGCAGGACTGGTACCTGAGGTTCAGTCAATGTCATCAGGGTCTGATTCGTCTTCTCTTTAGTATCTTCTTTCCGCTGTTTCCGCTTTATTCTGAGGCAGCCTCTCTCCATTTATGGCAAAATTGCTTTCTGTTTCTCCAGGTATTCATCTGCCAGCTCTTCAATCCCGTCTTAGAAAGCCACCCCCTTCCCATATTTTTGGCCAAAAACAAACCCATAGAAGCACAGCTTCTTACTGGCTCAAATGGACTTGTGCCTACCTTTGAGTCATTAAATTTGGTCATGGGATAAGGATTGACTAGCGTGGGCAATTCCATCTCATCCAAACCGTATAGTCTGAGGGGGGAGGCGAGGAAAATCAGGGCACTCCTTCCAGGATAGGAACTGGATGCTGGGCAGGCCCCAAAGGACAGATGGACATTAGATACGAACATTTTAAGGACCCTTTGTCCTAGCTAAAAAATAAAAAGAAAGCAGGGAGAGAGAGGCGCTGAGCTGCATCTCAAGTGTGCATTTTTTGGTGTGTAAGCCTGGCCTAATCAAATGGCAATACATGCTCACTCTCACCGCAGTGGGGTAAGAGGTGGGGAGCAGAGGCTGTAGCTCCCCCGGGAACCCGGGGAGGCTCCCATAGCCTAAGTTATGAACAATGGAGAATGGTGCTAATGTAAGGAGAAGCAAAGACCGTCTTGAAAATATCCCTACCAGTGCGATTGAGATACATTTGGAGGCTGCTGACAGTAAGGTGCTGCATTCCAGAGCAGCCGCTGTATTCGGCCACAGGCTCTCCTCCCGTGTGTTGACAGACGTGGACACTTCATTACCTGCAGCTCTGTGGCCCCTGCCTTGACCCAAGCAGCCTCCATCCCAGGGCTCTGCTTCACGCTGCCTGATTACATGTCTTTTCCCGGATGTTGCCAGCTTACAAGCATAATTGCCTGAGGTCAAAAGGGTCCTTGTCTGTTGTCCACTGTTGAATATAGTACCTGCCTGGGTTTTTGTGGTTCTGAGGTGGCTTTTAGCCATGCTCAGCCACATGTGCTTGGAATTCAAGGGATTTCTACCAAGTAATCTTTGCCGTGGGTGGTTCATCCTGGCTCAGGCCTGCTTTTCTCCAAGTGGAGCTCATTTTTAGCATGAGGGATATTTGAAATGTCTGGATGAAAACTCCAGTCCTTAGGGACACAGAATGTCTAGGCCAATTTGACCCTTTCTCTTGAGTTCATTGTTACCCGAGAACCAAGTTTTGACTTGTTTCTATGAAGTTTTATTATGTTTGGCTGTTACTCAGCACTTACCGTGGCCAGGCTCAGGATTTCCCAGGGTATCTCAGGGCAACCTGCGAGGGGTCAGCTGCTATTTTGCTCGGCCAGTGTGGCCCATGAGTTGACGTTCTTTGGGAAGGTCCTGTGTCCCTCTCCCGTCACACCTGTGTAGCCCGTGAAAGCTGCAGCCGGTCACTGCACACAGCAGGCTGGGCCAACGGGAGCAGCTCGTGTCAAAATCAAAAAAGCTCAGGAATTTAATGGATTGTATCCTGCATCACTTGGCCTGAGGACTGGAACACAGCTGAGGTTCTTG
>JAQZBX010078189.1:0-14160 GCA_029593785.1 Cabassous unicinctus
GACAATGCTTCATGAATATTTGAACACATTTGTATGCCTTATTTGTATGCCTAGGTGAACTTCCTCCCATGTATCCCCCATCACTGACACCCCACACCAATGATCATCCCCTGCTACAGTTGTAACCTTTCTGTAATCCAAAACTTCTTCAAAAATGAAGCCAATAAAATAGCCAAATACAATTAATAAGAAAATGAAATAATAATGATAGTTTAAAACATAAGAAATAAAATACAGAATTTTTTAAAAAACTAAAAATAAAATAAAATTTAAAATTGGGATATTAAAAAATAATGAAAAATATTTTAATTTTTTTTGACATTTTGCCTTTTATCACTGTGAGATCTGTTGTTCTGTATGTACAGTGACATTTTCTTCCATTTATTTCCCCAATGTCTTACTTTTTTTTCATTTTGTCTTCAAAGAAATTTCAGATCACAGTAATCACCTACAGAATACAGGGGACTCCAATTTACCCAACATCCTCCCCCTTTTCCCCCTTCCTGTATTAATAACCTTTTTTTATGTGTATGATACATTTGTTACAACTGATATACAAATATTGAAACATAGCTACTAACCATGGTCAATGGTTTACATTATGGTTTACATTTTGGACCATACACTTTTATAAATGTTTGATGAAATTTAATATGGCCTGTATCCATCATTGCAAGATCATGTAGCACATTTCCATTGCCCCCAAAATACCCCCTGTTCCATCCATTCTATTTCTTCCTTCCCCACCCCTTGGGGCCCATGGTGACCACCAGGCTTCACTCCTTGAAGGACAAAATTCGTAGTTACTTGCAACAACACTGAGGGCTTGATACACTGGTCTGTCCTTCCCTATTAGGTACCATGCATGCTCTCAAGAGACTCCCGCTCCTCTGTTTGAGAACATAGCGGATCTTCCCAGGATGGGAGTCCCAACTCCTTCCTGCTCTTTATTTGGGTCTCCACCCACTGATACAACACACTATGACAAAATTATCACTTGCACACTCCCTAGAAGCCTACCCCAGATGCGCCCTGTTCCGAATGTTCCCCCATCGAACGCCCTAAACCAGTAATCCTTCCTTTTCATATTGCCAAAAGAGTTTTCTCAACATTATAGTTTCAACCATGCAACTGCCAATACCCAGTGTTCACCTGCTCCCTCCCCCAACCTTCCCCCCAGTCCCATGGACCATCCAACCCACCCTCCCCACCCTACCCCCTGTCAAACCTTCACCTCCCAACCCAATAATATCACTACACCCCTGTCATATCCCTTCACTGCACAACTACACACTTCCACTTTAGCATATGTTTCACCCATATGGGTGTTGGCTCACAACCGTCTTCTCCCTTTCTATTCCCTGTAAAACTATCTTCCAGACTCTAGCTCTCTGAATCTGCTCAATTTGCTTAATTCATATCAGTGAGGCCAGGTAATATTTGTCCTTCAGTGCCTGGCTTGCTTCACTCAACATAAGGTCCTCAAGATTCATCCATGTTATCCCGTGTGTTAGTACTGTATTTCTTCTTACAGCTGAGTAATATTCCATTGTATGTCTATACCACATTTTGTTTATCCATTCATTTGTTCATGGGCATTTGGGTTGATTCCAATGTTTGGCAAAGGTGAATAATGCCTCTATGAACATTGGTGTGCATATATCTATTAATGTCCTTGCTTTCAATTCTTCTGGGTATAGACCCAGCAGTAGAATTGCTGGATCATATAGCAGATCTATAGTTAGTTATTTGAGGAAACGCCAAACTGTCCTCCACAATGGCTACACCATTCTACATTCCCACCAGCAGTGGATGAGGGTTCTCGTTCTTCCACATCCTCTCCAACACTTGTAGTCCTCTGTTTTTTTTCAATAGTCTCCAGTCTAATGGGTGTAAGATAGTATCTCATGGTAGTTTTGATTTGCATTTCCCTAATAGCTGGTGATATTGAGCATCTTTTCCTGTGCTTTTTAGCCATTTGTATTTCTTCTTTGGATAAATGTCTATTTAAATCACTTGCCAATTTTTTAAATGGGTTGTTTGTCTTTTTATTTTTGAAATGTAGGATTTCTTTATATACGCTGGATATTAGGCCCCTGTCAGATATATGGTTACCAAATATTTTCTTCCATTGGGTAGGCTGCCTTTTCACTTTCTTGATAACCTCCTTTGAGGTGCAAAAGTTTTTAATTTTGAGGAAGTCCCATTTATCTATTTTTTTCTTTTGTTGTTTTTGCTTTGGGTGTGAAATTCATGAAACCATTTCCTGTTACAAGATCCTGTAGATGCTTCCCTACATCTTCCAAAGTCTTTATGGTCTTGGCTCTTATATTTAGATCTTTGATCCATCTTGAGTTAATTTTTGTATAAGGTGATATAAGATGGTGTTCCTCTCTCATTCTTTTGGATATGGATATCCAGTTCTCCAAGCACCATTTTTTTAAAGAGACCATTCTCTCCTAGTTGAGTGGGCTTGGTGGCCTTGTCAAATACCAGATGATTGTATATGCGAGGATCTATATCAGATCTCTCAATTCAGGTCCAGGGGTCAGTATGTCTATCCTTGTGCCAATACCATGCAGTTTGACCACTGTAGCTTTGCAGCATGTTTTAAAGTCAAGTAGTGTGATTCCTCCAATTTCATTTTTCATTTTCAATATGTCTTTGGCTACTCGGGGGCCCTTGCCCTTCCAAATAAATTATAGTTAATTTTTCCAATTTAGTGAAAAATTGCTGTGATAATTTTTATTGGGATTGCATTAAATCTGTAGATCAGTTTGAGTAGGATTGACATCTTAATGATGTTCAGTCTTCTTATCCATGAACAAGGAATATTCTTCCATTTATTTAAGTCCTCTTTGAATTTCTTTAACAGTGTTGTGTAGTTTTCTGCATATAAGTCATTTTCATCTTTAGTTAAATTTATTCCAAGGTATTTGATTCTATTAGTTGCTATTGTAAATGATATTTTTTTTCTTCATTTCCTCCTCAGATTGCTCATTATTGCTGTACAGAAATGTTACCGATTTTTGCACATTGATCTTATGTACTGCAACTTTACTGAACTCATTTATAAGCTCTAGAAGCTTTGTTGTAGATTTCTCGGGGCTTTCTATGTTTAGGATCATGTCATCTGCACATAGTGAAATTTTCAATTCTTCCTTTCCAATTTGGATGATTTTTATATCTTTTTCTTGCCTAAGTGCTTGAGCAAGTACTTCTAATATAATCTTAAATAGGAGCAGTGATAGTGGCCATCCTTGCATTGTTCCCAATCTCATAGGGACAGCTTTTAGGATTTCACCATTGTATATAAAGTTAGCTGTGGGTTTTTCATATATACCCTTCATCATGTTGAGAAAGTTTCCTTCTATCCCTATCTTTTGTAGTGTTTTTATCAGGAAAGAGTGCTGTATTTTGTCAAATGCTTTTTCTGTATCTGTAGAGATGATCATGTGGTTTTTTCCTTTTGATTTGTTTATGTGGAATGTAACATTGATTGATTTTCTTCTGTTAAACCATCCTTGCATACCAGGGAAGAAACCCACTTGGTCATGGTTTACAATTTGTTTGATGTTTTGTTGTTGAATATGATTAGCAAGTATTTTGTTGAGGATTTTAGCATCTAGGTTCATTAAAGAGATTGGTCTGTAATTTTCCTTTCTTGTGGCATCTTTGTTTGATTTTGGTATTAAGATAATGTTGGCATCATGGAATGAGGCAATGTTCCTCCTACTTCTATTTTTTGGAAGAATTTAAGCAGTATTGGTGTTAGTTCTTTCTGGAATGTTTGGTAGAATTAACCTGTGATGTCTTCTGGTCCTGGGTTCTTCTTAGTTGGGAGATTTTTGATGACTGATTCTATCTCTTTACTTGTGATTTGTCTGTTGAGTTCATCAATTTCTTCTTTCATCATGTAGGTTGCTTGTGTGTTTCTAGGAATTTGTCCATTTCCTCTAAACTATCCTTCTTGTTGGCATATAATTTTTCAAAGTATCCTCTTATGATGCTCTTTATTTCTGTGAGGTCAGTGGTGATTTTCCCTTCCTCATTTCTTATTTTGTGTATTTGCATCTTCTCTCTCTCTCTCTTTTTTTTTTCTTTGTTAGTTTAGCTGAGGGTTTGTCAATTTTATTGATCTTCTCAAAGAAACAGCTTTTAGTTTCATTTATTTTTTCTAGTGCTTTCTTATTTTCTATTTCATTTAGTTCTGCTTGAATCTTTTATCTTCTTTCTACTTCCTTTGGGGTTAGTTTGTTGTTCTTTCTCTAATTCCTCCAGGTGTGCAGGTAGGTCTTTGATTTTAGCTCTTTCTTCTTTTTTGATATATATATTTATGGCTATGAGTTTCCCTCACAGTGCAACTTTTTCTGCATCCCATAGGTTTTGATATGTTGTTTATCATTTTCATTCGTTTCAAGGTAGTTACTGATTCCTTTTGTGATTTCTTCCTTGATCCACTGTTTGTCTAAGAGTATGCTGTTTAACTTCTATATCCTTGTGCCTAGTCTGGTTCTCTGGCCCTTATTGATTTCCAGCTTCAATTCATTGTGGTCAGAGAAATTGCTTTGTATAATTTCAATCTTTCTGAATTCACTGAGAGTTGTTCTGTGGCTTAGAATGTGGTCTATCTTGGAGAATGGTGCATGTGCACTCGAGAAGAATGTATGTCCCGCAGTATTTGGGTGTAGTGTTCTGTATATGTCCATTAGATCCAGATCCTCTAATATATTATTCAAAGTCTTTTGTTTCTTTATTGATTCTCTGTCGAGATGTTCTGTCTAATGATGATAATGGTATATTAAAGTCCCCCACTATAATTGTAGGGGCATCTATTTCTCCACTTAGTTTGCCTCATGTATTTTGAGGCACCCTGGTTAGGTGCATAAATATTTATGATTGTTCTTTCTTCTTGAAATATTACCCATTTTATTAATATATAGTGTCCATCTTTGTCTCTTACAATAGTTTTGCATTTAAAGTCTATTTTGTCCATTATTAGTGTAGCTACTCCCACCTTTTTTGGGACAATTTGACAAGTATATGTCTTGGAGTAGGCCTGTTGGGATTTATACTGTTTGGGGTGCGCTGCACTTCCTGGATGTGTACATCCATCTCCCTCAATAGGGTTGGGAAGTTTTCAGCCAATATTTCCTCCCACACTCTTTCTGTCCCCTTTCCCTTCTCTTCTCCCTCTGAGATACTTATGTTTGTGTGTTTCGTGGTGTCATTCAAATCCCTAAGTCCCTGCTGGATTTTTTTTCTCTTTTTATCTATCTGTTCTACTATCTGTTTGATTTCAGATGTATTGTCTTCCTCATTGCTAATTCTTTCCTCTGCCTGTTCAAATCTGCTGTTATGTGCTTCCAGTATATTTTTGATTTCTTGAATTGTGCCATTCATCATCATCATATCCATTATCTTTTTATGTATGTTTACAATTTCTTCACTATATTGTCCCAGTGTCTTCTTAATATCCTTAATCTCTTCCTTCACTTCATTAATTTGATTCATGATATTTGTTTGCACAGTTCTGATTAGTTGTTGCACATTCTGCATCTCCTCCTGGTTTTTAGTTTGTTTGTTAGACTGGGCCATGTCTTCTTGTTTCTTAGTATGGCTTGTACTTTTTTTGGTGTCCTGGCATCTGTTTATCTTGATGGGTTTATTCAGTTGATTAACTTCTCACTCTACTCTATGGTTTTATTTTGTTGTTTTTGAGTGTGGTAAGGTTTCACTTTGACACTTTGTTCCTCTTATTCTGTTTCCTTGCTGTTGTCTATGTTCCCTTGAAAAGAAAGTTAGGACCATAGAAATAGGAAGAGATAGGAAGAGAAAACTAATAATAGTAGTAATAATAGTAAAAGGTAGGAGAGGGACCGCATAAGACCTAGGAAATTGAATAATTAACCCAAGTAAGAAGTATAGAGGAGTAAGATTAGAAAAGTGGAATATAAACAATGAAACAAGAAACAGAATAAAGTATAGAATGACTTAAAAGGCCAGAATGATGAGAAGAAGGGAAAAGAAAAAAATAAAAGAGAGAAAGAAAAAAAAGAAAGAAAACAGAGAATATAGGAAGGAGAGAGAAATGAGAACAAGAAAAATTGAAAAGCAAGCAAAAAGCGGTAGAATGAAAGAACAACAACAGAAAATATAAAGATGAAGGAGAGAAAAGATATAGCGTGGGTAGAGAAAATTAGTAAACAAAAGAAAAAAGGATAAAACAAACACAGAGAAACAAAGGAAGGGAAAACACAACAACAAGAAAACAAGACAGCAGCTACTCATTTAAAAAAAAAAAAAAAAGAGGAAGAAGGCAAAAAAAATCACAAAACAAAGATAAAACATGGAAAACCAGCCTTCTCTCTCAGACCCCCTAGGGATCTTCTAAGACTGCTGCTGCTCACCAATCACCCCGCACCTTGTCCTCGGCAGATTTTAAGCCAGGTTTTACTGAGTACAATAAGGAAAATAAAAAAGGAAACTCTTTTTGAAAATGAGAGATCCAAGAAAAGCTAATACAAAGAGAATGTCAGTATGTTCCCTGTCATAAAGTTTTAGCAGGATGCCTGATACCCCTGTATCACTGCTCAGAGAGGAGCCAGGAATCAAACCACGGATGTTGTATAGGCTAAGCAAGAATTCTTCCACTGAGCTAATCTGTCTCCTTAGGTTAGAATTCCTTTCAGAAGGCTTTCTGCCCCTTTTCGCTCAGGCAGGTTAGATTCCCTGCAGTCCTGCTGCTTAGTCTGTTATCTCTGCCTCTTTTCTACTGTAATTCCTCTCTTTACCTAGGCTGTTGGGCATGGCAGCCTGCCTGAGGAGATCCCTGTCTCCTCTCTGTGTAATTCCTCTCTTTACCTAGGCTGCTGGGCATGACAACCTACCTGAGAGATCCCCCCTCCCCTATCCCTGTTGCATCAGGGTCCCTTCTGACACTCAAGAGGGACTCAACTGGCTAAAATAATCGCAAAGAAACCACTCTCCACCCTCCCAGACCCTTCTTCCTCCAGTGAGGTTGTTGTCAAACTCTGTTTGGAGGAGGGAGCTGGCAGCTCCACCTAGGCTCTTTGTCCTGAGGGCAGGGTATATGTACCACTTCCAGCCACAGGGGTGAGAAACTCAAGATTTTTCTTTGGCTTCCTTATCTTTCCAGTACCCTGCTAGATGACCCAGAGTACCCTCCCACTCTATATATACATAAAGGAGCGGGTAGAGAAGAAGAAGTCTGCTTTCTTCTCAGTAAGACACAATTCACCAGGAGTTTTACCCTTGTTCAATATCTCCGGGATGGGGAAGGGGAGTCCTTCCTGGCGACCGGGAGGATCAGTAACTCACAGCTTGCTGTTTCAGCCTCTTCCTCTCTGTCCCCGACTCTCCTGGGAGTTGTGAAGCAGTGTCCTGCTTACCCTACAGCAGGTCAAACAAGGCAGACCTTGGTTCCCTCTCAGTTGTTTCAGTGAGGGCTGAGATTTATCTGCCTACCAAGTCGGCCATGTTCCCACAATTCTAAAGACGGCATTTTGAACTACCAGTAAGGTGTGTGCATTGAGCTGTTTTTTTGTTTGTTTGTTTTTTGTTTTTTCTTTTTATTTATTTATTTTTATGTATTTTAAAAGATGCTTAGATTATATAAATGTTACACAAAAATTACAGGGATTCCCGTGTTCCCCACCTCCCACACCTCCCACATAAACATCTTTCATTAGTGTGGCACATCACCTGCAATGGATACACACATCCTGGGGCTTTGCCACTAAGCATGGATACTCCCTTGTTTCTAGGGATCCCACTGTTCACAGTCTACCACTTGCAATCCCTGCATCCAAAAGTACATATTGGAAGTAACTAGCCAAGTGTGGTAGACTGAATCATCTACCCGGATTTAGGAATGTTCTTAATCTCAATCCAGGTCCCTGAGGGTGTGAACCCATTGTAAATAGGACCTTTTGAAGATGTTATTTTTAGTTAAGTATGGCAAACTTAAACCAGCTGGGTCTTAATCCAGACTACTGGAGGCCTTGTAAAGAGGAAAACCACAAGGAGGAGGTGGAAGCTGGATGTCAAGGGAACCAGAGGAGAAAAGGAGAAGACATGGCCATGCAATGAAAGGCAGAGCTACAAGCCAAGGAACCCCAAGGATCACCCGCAGCCAGCCCCAGAGCACCACGGAGAAAGCATTGCCTTGCTGCTGATTTCTCGAATTTTGGATTCCTGATAGCCTCAAAACCTTGAGCCAATAAATTACCATTGTTTAATTCAACCCACGGTGTAGTATTTGTCATAGCAGCCTTGCAACCAAGGAGCTGCTTTGATGTGTCACCAGAGTTCATGTACAGACCAAATCCACACCTGTGGTTTTATTTGTACCACACTCTCAGCCTCCAGGTAACCAGCCACCCTGGTTACATGTCTTGCTTAAATCAGATTATGAGATAGGAGTGAAGACTCTGAGCCTCCTACACTATCATTTTTCACATCAGGATTGTATCTTGGCAAGATCTAATAAATTCTCACAACAGAGTCTTTGGAGAACAAGTGTAAGTCTTACACAGCACAAAGAGAAATTGAGATTGATTATTTTAGTAATTAATATTTAGTCATTTGATCAACATAGTCAAGCTGAATAATTTAAGTCTCCATGATATTAGTTATCTTAAATTACCATGTACTTGGTTTGAGTGGATCAGTAGTTAGATTTACACTTTTTCTTGAGCTTTTGGATTCAGAAAAATATAAAGTCCCTTGGAAAATGGAGGATTGTTACCTGTTTTAGTTTGCTAAGCCGCTCAAGCAGATTCCATGAAATGCATTGGCTTTAACAATGGGAATGTATTAGTTTACAAGCTTATAATTTCAAGGCTGAGAAAAATGGCCAAATCAAGGCATCATCAAAGCAATGTTTTCTTCCCAAAGACCAGCTGCCAGTGATCCTGGACTCTTCTGTCACATTGCAAGTGACAAGGCATGTAGCGGCGTCTGCTGGTCTCTCCCTTCTCTTCCAGGTTTTGTTGTTTTCAGCTTCTTGTTTCGATGGCTTTCTCTCTCTTTGAATTTCATTCTCTTATAAATGACTCCAGTAAGAGGATGAAGACCCACCCTGGGCCAGGCCTTAACTGAAGTAACCTTATCAAAAGGTCCTACTTACAATAGGTTTACACTCACAGGAATGGATTAGCTTTAAGAACATGATTTTCTGGCATACAAACAGTTTTAAACCACCACAGTACCTTCCAGAAAGTTATTTTATGTTTTCAAACTATGGAGTCCATTTAAAAAATATCTTTACTCATAATCAGCTTTTTTATTACCTATTTTTTTCCATGTTAACTTTTCCTTGTACAGTTTATCTTTCTAATTTGTATTGTGTCAGATCTGGAGAAAGCATGCAAAACAACTACTTGAACTATGACACTATAGCAATAAGATTGATATTTTTTAACTTGCTTGAAGATTGCACACCCAAGACTGATATTGTTTAAAGTTTTGAATCAAGTAGTCTTAAGTTTAAATAATTGCAGATGACATTTTCTTCTTAATAAAAATATTATAAATATAGTTACTGTGTTATAGACTCTATGCAGCAATTTTTTTCATAGCAATTTTTTATAGTTTAAATTACAAGCACCAGAAGTCAAACTCTTATAATCAAAGCCTTGAATTTTGGTGTCACAAATACTAGAATGCCAAACAGAGCACACATGCTTTTTAAGGTGAGTATTATGGCAAAAGTACCTGGGCAGAGCTTAGGGCAGATCCTCATAAGGCTAAGACTTGTGGAGAGATAGTCAGATGTCAGGCATGCTCCCACAAGCTGAATTCTGTCCGATGATCCTTCACGGGGTGAAACCAGGCTTGGCTGTGTTTACAAAGACCAGCACAAGAGGGATGCTGTCTGATTGAGAGGGGATTCTCTTTTGAATTTGTGATTTGGTGTTATTGGACCAGAGCAAAGAATTTCTCATGTGCTGGGCTCTGCAAATTTTCCTTTGCAATTAAGAGTGCTGGAACTGGAGCGTGCTTCTGGAAGTCAGGCAGTCCAAACCCTTCTCCAGAGAAGAGATGAATCACAACTAGATATCTAAAATAAGAAGTTGAACCACTCCTTTGTTTAGATAGGAAACACATTTAGAAAGAAAAAAGACTAGATGGATAAGGTGTTTTATCTAAACCAAACTATATCCCACTATAGCTTTTGGACAAGGATATAAGCTTTCTTTAAGCATTTCTAACAGATCCTCCAATTTCACAATCTGATGTCTGACGCTAACTAATCCTTATCAGTTAGCTGACTGCATATTTATTCTTTAATGATAAGTGTTATTCTGCATGCAAATATTTTGAAAAAATTGTTAAAATTGTCTTCTATCTCTTCCTTCAAACATTTTTTTCATTCATTTGAAAACACTTAAGATTTTATTTGGTCAGAGAATTTTTTATTGCACTGAAAATATAAAATATATTTTAAGAGAAAATATATTCCTTCTAATTATTCAACTTCTATGTCAGGAAACTATTGAGATTTCCAGTCACTTTTCATTGTTCAGATTTGTATAAGCGATTACAAAATTCTGTCACTTTTTATATTAGTGCCTTTGTAGTAAAAGGCACCAACTATGAGTTCATTCACTTATTATGCAATTGCCATTGAGTCACATTCCAATTTTGGATTCTAAAACCAACAACCCAAGCATCATTTCTAAAAGAAGACACATGCGTATTAACACGGCAGGGCCGCTTCAAGCTGGTATCTCTTCAGTGTCCTTTAGTCACATCTGTTTCATGGATTTATTTGGAAATCGAAAGGGCTGTGACAGCCTGGAAGACATTGATGCTGCCACCAAGCATGAGTTCAGTTCCTCGGTCTTTGAAACAGCCCCCAACATACACCCCATGCATTTGTTCCATGTGGAACAGCTTGATCAATATTAGATCAAAAATATATTTCCAGATGACACTTTAAAATAGCAAACTGGTTTAGAGTGTACTTCCTTTTGTGAAGGCAACATTTGAAACAATACTTAACATGAACAGTTTCAGTTTTTGTTGATTAGGCATATTACTCAATTCTTTTCAAAATGCTGCTGAAGTATTTTGTAGTTGTCAGAAGAGTCGTTTAACAGAGCCCATTAAATGGCACCCTCCTTCTCTGTCCTTCTCCTAAGGCAGCATGCCTGTACAGCAGGAGAAAGAAACGAGAGACATGGAAGGGGAAGAATTGAGTCTGGAGACAAGAATTTCATTAGAAAAATCAGGGATGAAAAGAAGCCTGTTAGGAATAACGAGGAGTCAAGACACAGATTTCCTTTTAAACGTTTCTGCTTGGTTCTCCTCTCGAGGCCCTCCTCTAATTCACTCAGCCAAAGCAATTGGCATCTCCTTGGCATTTCCATGACATTTTATGTAAGTGTTCCTCTTGGGAGAATAGTATCACTGTAGTAAAGAGATTTTGACATGTCTTTTCCCCCAAACTAAGCTCTAGGTTCTTTGAGAGTATGAACCACGACTTCATCTGTGCCTCCTCTGGTGTCTTTCAAGGACAGGTATATAAATAGTGTTGAGCTGAAGCAGAATGGAATGAACTGGAATGGAATGAAACAGGACAGAATGGTTAAAGAGGGTCTAAAACATGAAAATGGAAAGGAGATTGGAGACATTAATTCGAAATCAAAACTAGTTCACAAAAAAATGTGGTCAGATGATAAATTTATTCTAATTTTGCAGTGCCACTAAATTAGGGAAAGAAGTGGCTATTCTTTTAAAGAAAACTATTTAAATCCCATCACACTTACTTGTAAAGCCATTTCCCCCGCCTCTAAAACAAGGTTTGTGTGTGGAGAAGGGAGTGAGGGCTTGTTCTGTTGTCAGCCACAGGGGCACTGGCGGCTTCCTTCGTATCCTGTTCCCCAACCCAGGCTTCCAGCCCTAGACACAGGGCATAGTCCCCAGGCTATTCTGAAGTTCAAAGAGCAGTGGTGAAGTGGTTGTATCTGAAATAGTTATGGATGGCATTTTTGTGCTCAGTTGGACTCCCTATTAAATATTAAATTAGCTCAGACTTTTCATTCCTTCAAAAAAAGAAGAAGGAGAAAAGTGGTTCCTTCCAGTCAGCAAAGAGAGCCCTATGAAAATATGCTAATGTGTTCTCCAAAATCTCACCCAGAAAAATCACTTCAAACACACAAGGTTAAACATAATATTCTTGGATTTTTCCAGAAGTGTTGCTCAATCACAACAATCTAAGTGGCTCTTTGGCAATAAATAAACAAATACTTCAATAATGTTGCTTCAGCATCTTTAAATAGGGGTAGCTTGGAAATGCTTTCCAAAAAAAGACTAGTCTGTGTTATGGACAGGTGTACAAGATCAAGTTAGACTGTTTCACTTGATCCCTGTACGTAACATTCCCTTTCCCACTAACTAAATCCAGAATAATCTTATCATATTATTATGACACTTTCAGAAAGAACTCACCCGTACATATCACCCAGCACAATGTAAAGCTTGTTAACAAGGTAGTGACAAAGAATTGGATGCTACTAACTAGGGTAATAACATGTTTCCAATAAACAAAGCCAATTTTGATTTCCCCAATGCCTTGGTCACCAGCGGTTTAAATCCATGCAATACACTTTCTTCAATGATAGGTAGAATCGTTGTTCTTTGCCAGCAGGTGGTGCAAAAAGTATATTGTACAAATACAGAACAATGGTATCTCTCAAGTGCTGTACTTGTGGTACATGTAGATTTTGCTTTGCTAACAAGTGATAGCTTGGCTCCTTATTTAATATCAATTAATGCTACTTCCAGAATGGGTCACCTTTTTCCCACCCCATCATGCCAGTTCAATGCAATTGGTTGGACATAAAATGGATCCATTTCAGCCATTATGATAACCCCAAATTTCCTATCTGTTAGCTCTCATCTCATCACCTTTGCTTCCCCCAGCTCCTCGACGTTGTCTCCAGACCTGCCCAAGAACGTTCGCCATCCCCAAGGGAGGCAAGGTATCTGTGACTTGACTCCGTAATCTCTATGCCCGTCTCACCACAGACCGGGGATTAAACCCCAATGCCCACATCTGACGTCCTGGGGCCTGCCCTGTCTGTTGGACTTCTGTATTCCAGTCTCCGCCTCAGTCTCTGCTTCCAATTAGAGATGAGATCCAATGTAATTTTCTGTTATTATTTAGTGACAGAAATATTGGGCTAATGGGTGCATTGTGGAGAATAAACAAGATCAGTTCAAAACTGTAAAGCTGTTGTAAAAACAAAACATCATAGAAATCTTGAATAGCTTTATTTAGTTAAGATCTACCTGATTATTTCCTATATGTTCTCATTTGAATTCTTTGATTTTCCTATGCTCTGATTTAACTCTTTATTTAATGAGTATAATGGATTTTTGTCATTGGACAAGAGAGAGTGTGGGAAAGTCTTGTGAATCGTAGGTATCAGAGAAAAAGGAGCAAACTAGATTCAGATTTAACTGTTCCCTACAGCAGGAACTGTGTTGTGGACTTTCATAAACATCAGTAAAACAGGTGCTAAGTGGTAGTGCCAGGTTTCAAATCCGAGTCTTCTATCTTCCAATGTGTTCCTCTTCATATGCTCACTCATAAATGCTAATTCAATTCTAAACTACAGGCTCTAGGAGTCAGATCTGAGACAGCCCATAGGTTGAAGGTGACATTCAATGCTTGGTCCTCCTTGGCTGCTGAAAGGACCGTTAAACCAACCCCAGAGGGAAACACACCCAACCGCTCCCATCCCCCCACCCCCCCCACACACACACATTCAAGAGGCACTTTACAATGCACTCCAGCTTGACAACACAAACACTGATCCTGAAAAGACTAGACCTTCTGTCTGAAGCCATAGCCACAGATGGTTGCCTGAGAATTGATTACCTGTTTCCTTTCATCTTATATCACCAGAGGGCTAGAGACTCAGACTCAAGTAGGAGACAAGACAAATTTCTCTGTACTCCCCCACCCTCTGGTGATAATCAGAGATATCCTTGGTAACCTAGAGGCACCTGAAATGATCTCACTGCCACCAGGACCACTTCCAAGATCCGCCCCTTCGGCTTCAAAGCCGACCCTTGAATGCCCCTGGATCTCTCACTTCTCTTATCTATACTACATTCCAGTCTGCC
>JAQZBX010078190.1:0-14162 GCA_029593785.1 Cabassous unicinctus
ACATTTTTAAACTGTACTGTTAACTTTAGTCCATGATTTACCTTAAGGTTTACTTTCTTTGTAGTACAGCTTCATGGTTGATTTTAATTTCATTACCACATATACAGTCTTACAATTCCCCTTTTAGACACATTCAGATATGTATTTCAGTGCTGTTAATTATGTTCACAAGGTATTGCTACCATCAGCACCATCCATTGACAAAACATTTCTAGGATTCCAAATAGGAACACTGTACATTTTTAGTCTTAATTTTCCATTCCCTATCACTTCCCTGTCCCTTGGTAACCAGTATTTTAGATTATGACATTACAAAATTGCTTATTTTAATTATTTCATATCAGTGAGGTCATATAATATTTGTCCTCTTGTGTCTGGCTTATTTCACTCAACAAGATGTGTGCAAGTTTCATCCATGCTGCTGCATTTGTCAAAACTTCATTCATTTTTACAACTTAAAAATATTCCATTGTATGTATATGATACATTCTGTATATCCATTCATCAATTGATGGACAGTTTGATTGCTTCCATCTTTTGGCAATTGTGAATAATGCTGCTATGAATATCAGTGTGAAAATATCTCTTTGAGTTCCTGCTTTCAAATATTTTTGGTATTTCCTTAGTGAGATTGCGTGGTCATATGGTAATTCTATAACTAACTTTCTGAGTAACAATCAACTGTCTTCCATGGCAGTTTTAAGATTGGGAAATGTGACTCCTCCAACTGTATTTTTCTATTTCAAGATGGCCTTACCTATTTGGGAACCCTTACCCTTCCATATAAATTTTTGATTAGCTCTTCCATTTTTGAAAAGATTATTGGTTTTGATTGCGATTCTGTTATTCTAAAAAATTGCTCTGGGCAGGATTAACAAATTAACAATATTTTGTCTTGCAATGCATGAACACAGAATGCTCTTCCATTTATTTAGGTCTTCTCTGATTTCTTTTAGCAATGTTTTGTATTTTTCTATGTAAAAGTCCTTTAATTCTTTGTTAGATTTATTTGTAGATATTTCTTCAGTGAGTGAAAAACTTTTTCCACATGATGAGGGGCCTTTGTCATGTGTTTTCTGAGAAGCTTGTTCTTAGGGAGCACAAAACATTTCATTTTATGCACTGTTCCCATAGGGTTTATTCTTAAATTTCTCATTGAATACTTTAGCAAGACTTATGCAAGTTTCCAATCAAGGCATTCTGTAGTATCTTTTACTGATTCAGGATGTTTTCATGTAAAATTTTGATAGATTCGGAGAAAGTGGGAAAGTATATATAATTGTGACTCAAATATACAAAACGTTGGGATCTTACAGTTGGGTAAGTTGGGGACAAACTGGTGCCAGATGAGGCACATTGGAGCCCAAGGAGAAAGGGAACATGGGTGATCCTATTTACATGTTTTAAAAAAAGATTTGTTTTATTTATTTCTCTCCCCCTTGTTGTTTTGCACTCACTGTCTGCTCATCTTCACTTTTTTATGGAGGCACTAGTAACTGAACCAGGGACCTCCCATGTGGTAAGGATGTGCCCAATTGCTTAAGCCACTCCCATTCCCTGCTTATGTCTCTCACTGTGTTTCCTTGTTGCATTCTCATCTTGATGCATTGTCATTTGTTTTGTCATCTTGTTGCATTGCCAGCTCACCATGCCAACCCATCACTTCAACTTGCTGTCTTGCTTGTCTGCTTTAGGAGGCACCAGGAACTGAACCTGGGACCTCCCATGTGGTAGACAGGCATCCAAGGACTTGAACCATATCTGCTTCCCTACCTGTTTTTATGAAGTTTTAATGTGCAATAATTCCTGGAACATTAAAATAGTGAAAACTATTGAAAATTGAGAAGTATATGGAATTTAATATAAAACAATATTTTAAGTGCAAAATTTTATATATAACAAATCCAGTTTTTATTTTAATATTTATTTCTTGAATTTAATGAAAATGGAATTTCCAAAATATTTCTTATTTTGCTATGATGTTCATTTCATTTACAATTGGCATAATTGCAATGTTTAACAATTTCTCATGAACTAGTAACGGTGTTAAATAAGGTGTTTTTTTTTTTTTACTTCTAATACAAATGTATTAATAAGTTTTCATTAGTATTACCTTCCTAAAATGTTTTTCCCAGGATCCCCTTTTAATGTATTTCATAAATGGTTTGTAGTTTGAAGTTATAAATCTTCCACATCCTTGGTTGAATTTCTTTGTAATTATTTTGTTCTTTTTGATGCTGTTGTAAAATAAATTGCTTTTAAAATTTCCTTTTCATATTATTTGTTGCTATAGTATAGAAATACAATAAACTTTTGTGCAACTTTGCCGATAAAGTTTATTAGCTCTAAAAGTATTTTTGTGAATTCTAGAGGATTTTTTATATATAAATCATGTCATCTTCAAGCAGATATAGTTTTACTTCTTCCTTTCCCATTTAGATGCCTATTCTATTTTCCTAGATTAATCACTCTGTCTGTTATATCCAGACAGATGATCAATAGTGATGAAAGATGTCATCTTTGTTTTTTTTCTGATCCTATTAGGAAAGCTTTCAGTCTTTCCCAACTAGATGTTAAATATGTTTTCCTACTCTTGTTTGCTTATTTGTTTTTAATCATGAACGGTTATTTGATTTTGTCAAATAGTTTTTCTGTGGCAATCTACATGATCCAATTTTTTTTCTTTATTGAATTAATGGTATGTGTTACTTTGTATTTTAATAGACTTTTAAAAATTATTTTATTAGAGAAGTTTTTGTTTACAGATAAATCACACATAAAGTACAGAATTCCCATATACCTTTCTTTAACACACAGATTTCCCTATTCTAAACACTTTTCATTAATGAGGTAATTTCATTAAAATTGATGAAACCCTCTTATGAGATATATGGTTAATTGTAGTTTATGTTAGGATTCCCTGTTTCCATTGCACAATTCTATTATTTTTAAAACTTTCCTTTCAATATCATATATACAACCTGAAATGTTACATTTTAACCACTTTCCAAAATAAATTCAATGGTGTTATTTATGTTCACAGTATTGTCACTACCATCCACACCCAAATTTTTCCATTACCCCAAATAGAAACTCTATACCAATTTAGGATTAACCCCATTATTTACACTCACCCTGACCCGGGTAACTGAGATTCTAGTTTCCAGCAAATAGAATTTATTTTTCAGAGCACTTTTGGGTCTATGGAAAAAGTATGTAGAAAGTATAATTACTTCCAATATTTCCCCTCTATACCCTCTTCCAAAATTGTTCTTTTATTAACATTTTGCATTAGTCTGATATATATTTTTCTATCTGGTTGCATCATTGTCTTTTTTGGTGCATCACTTCACTGTATGGGGGCCTGTGCCACACTGTGCAGGGCTGGGATGCCTATTTTCTTTTTTTTCTTTTTTTTTATTTTACAAGGATGTCCCAGGGAGCAAACCCAGGTTCTCCATATGGTAAATGGGAGCTCAATTGCTTGAGCCACTGCTACTTCACAGTGTGATACATTTTTACAGCTAATGTATCAATGTTGTTGCATTTTTATCAATGAAAGTCCATAGGTTACATTAGAGTTTACTCTTTATGTTGTATAGTTCTGTGGGTTTTGACAAATTTGTAAGATCATGTGTCTATTACAGTACCTTACAAAATAGATTCACTCACTTAAAATTGCCAATGCTCCACCAATTCACCCCTCCCTCCCTCCCTCTGAAATCCTGGCAACCTTGAACTTTTTATTGATTTTATAGTATTGCCTTTTCCAGAATATCATATATTATATGTAGGCTTTTGTAGAGTGGCTTCTTACACAAATTCATATGTATTTAAGATTTCTGTGTGCTTTTTCATGACTTGATAGCTATTTTTTTTGAACACTGCAAAACACTCCATTATATGGATGTATCACACATTATTTATCCATGACCCTATTGAAGATTGTATTGATTACTTCCAATTTTTGGCAATTATGAATATACTGCTATAAACATTTTTGCAGGTTTTTGTATTGCTGTATATTTTCAACTAATTTGTGTAAATAAGCCATATTCATACTGGATTTTGTGGCAATCCTATGTTTAGCTTTTTAAAAATCTAGCAGTCTCTCTTTCCAAATGTCTGTACTACTTTGATTTCCTGCAAGCAATGAATGAAAGATTTGTTGCTCTGCATCCTCACCAGCATTTGAAGTTGTCAGTTTTTGGATTTCCAGTCATTCAAATAGCTGTGTAGTGGTATCTAATTTTTAAAAAGTTTTCATTTCCTTAATGACATGATGCTGCAAATCCTTTCATATGCTTCTATGTCATCTGTATATCTTTTCTGGTGAGGTGTTTGTACAGATATTTTGTCTATTTTTAATTGGATTATTTGTTTTCCTATTGTTGAGTTTTAAGTGTTCCTTGTATATTTTGGATATACATACTTTATCAGTTATGTGGTTTGCTTCTACTTCCACCTAGTCTGTAGTTTATCTTTTCAGTTTTTGAATAGCGTCTTGTGCACAACACAGTATTAAAAATTTTTAGTGAAGTCCAACATATTCTTTTCTTTCAATATATAATGCTTTTGATATTGTATATAAAAAGTCATTGCTGCAGATTGATTGTGAAGAGGGCATCAATTTAAGTGAACACTCACCAACTTTCTCTCCAAAAGCAACTGAAAAGGGACAAGATCTTGCCTGAGTGAGCTGTTTTGGGAACCCATAGAGTAGAAGGCTTCAGGGCATTGATCTTCAAGGAATAGGACAAAGAGAAAAAAGCCCAGGGGAAAACTGAGCTGCTGTCTTCTTTGTTGTTTGTTGTGTTTCTTCCTTCCTTTGTTTCCCCCTTTTTTTGTATACATACAAATTTTGTCTACCTACACTATTTCTTATCCTTCCTTCACCTTTCTATCTCCTGATTTCTGTTTTTGTTCTTACATTCCACTTCTCTTTGTTTAGTATTCAATTTTTCTTGTTTTTATTCCTATTTCCTCCATTCTGTTTTCTCTCATTTTTAACTTTTTTCTTATTGTCTTTTCTTTTCTCTTTCCCTCTCTTCTTATCATTGTGGTGTTTTAATTCATTCTAGATATTTTTCTCTATTCTGTTTTTCATTTCATTGTTTGTACCCCAATTTTTTATTCTAATTCCTCTGCACTTCTTACATGAGTTAATTATTAGTTTTCCTAGGTATTATATGAATCCTATTCTAAATATTATTATTATTATTACTATTATCCTTTTTCTATTCTAACCTCTTTCCCTTTCTCTGGCACTAATCTTTTTCTTTCAAGGGAACATAGACAACAGAAAAGAAATATAATAAAAAGAATAAAGTGCCAAAGTGAAAACTTACCACAAACACAAAAAATGCAACTAAATAAAACCTTAGAATAGAGAAAACTAATCTACTGAATAAGCCCATCAAGATAAAGAGATGCCTAAACACCAACAAAAAATTATAAACCATACTAAGCATCAAGAAGACATGGCCCAGTCTAATGAACAAGCTAAAAACAAAGAGTATATGCAGAACATGGAACAACTAATCAGAGTTGTCCAAACAAATATCATGAACCAACTGAATGAAGTGAAGGAAGAGATTAGGATATTAAGAAGACACTGGGAGAACATACTGAAGAAATTGTAAACATACATAAAAAGGTAAGATATGATGGTGATGAAAGGCACAATCCAAGAAATCAAAAATACACTGGAAGCACATAACAGCAGATTTGAACAGGCAGAGGAAAGTGTTAGCTATGTAGAAGACAGTACATCTGAAATCAAACAGAGTGGAACAGATAGAAAACAGATAGAAAAACTCCAGCAGGGAATTAGGGATCTGAACAACAACACAAAACACTTCCCAAAGGGAGAAGAAAAGGGAAAGGGGACAGAATGAGTGTTGGAGGAAATAATAGCTGAAGACTTCCTAACCCTATTGAGGGAGATGAATGCACAAGTCCAGGAAGTGCACCACACCCAAACAGTATAAATCCCAAGAAACTTACTCAAAGACATATACTTGTCAAGTTGTCCAATGCTAAAGACAAAAAGAGAATAGTGAAAGTAGCAAGAGAAAAGAGACCCATCACATACAAGGAAGCCCAATAAGACTAAGTGCTGATCTCTCATCTGAAAATATAGAGGTAAGAACGCAGTGGTATGACATAGTCAAGGTGTGTGGCAGTTTGATAAAGTTATGAATTCCAAAAATAGATATGGATTATGCTTGTAAACCGGTCTGTTCCTCTGAGCATGATTAAGTTATGATAGGGCTTTGATTGTGGCACATCAGGAGGCTGTTGAGCCCCACCACTTGGTAGGGGGAGTCTCAAAGATAAAAGACATGGCAAAGGACAGAGTTGGGGTTTTGATGTTGGAGTTCAGATGCAGAGCTTTAATGCTGAAGCCTGGGGTAGTAAACACACAGAAGACTTTTGTCATGAGAAAGGAGAGGAGACCCCAGGAAAAGAGACAAGGCATTTCCCTGATAGACTGCAGCTGGACTTGTGGAGCTAGTAGAGGAGGTGAGCCTGGAGAGAAATTGAGCTCCGGGAATAGAGGCACCCTGGAAGTCTGAACTCTTGCAGATGTTTGCAGCCATCTTGCTCCAACACATGACAATAGTCTTTGATGAAGGAAGAGACTTATGCTTTATGGCCTAGTAACTGTAAGCTTCGACCACAAATAAATATGCTTTATAAAAACCAACCAATTTCTGGTATTTTGCATCAGCACCCCTTTGGCTAAGTAATACAAGGTGCTGAAAAAAAAAACAAACAAAAAAAAAACTTCCAGCCAAGAATTCTCTATCCAGCAAAGTTGGCATTCAAAAATGATGGAGAATTCAAAATATTCACAGAGAAACAGAAATTAAGAGAGTATGCCAATAAGAAACCTGCCCCTCAAGAAATACTGAAGGGTATGCTGCAGGTTGAAAGGAAAAAGAGGAGAAAGAGAGTTGGAAGAGAGTGTAAGAAAAAAAGAATTTTTAAGGGAAATAGAAACAAAATATGACATTCATAAACCCAAGGAAAATATGGCTAATATAAGTAATTCTTTGACAGTAATAACACTGAATGTTCATGGATTAACTCAAAAGTCAAGAGACACAGATTGGCAGAATGAATAAAGTTATATGGCCCATCTATATGCTGTCTACAAGAAACTCACCTTAGACCCAATGAATCAAGGTAGTTGAAAGTGAATGGCTGGAAAGCAATCTTACAAGCAAAGAATAACCAAAAATTGGGAGTGGCTATACTAATATCAGACAAAATAGATTTTAAATGCAAAATTATTGTAAGAGACAAAGACAGACACTATATATTAGTAAAAGGGGTAATATTTCAAGAAGAAAGAACAATCATAAATCAAATTACATGAGGCAAACACTGGAAAAACAAAGTGGAGAAATAGACGCCTCTACAATTATATTGGGGGACTGTAATGCACCGTTATCACCATTAGATGACCATCTCAATAAAGAATCAATAAAGACAAAAAAACTTTGAAAAAAACATTAGAGGATCTGGACCTAATAGACATATAAAGAACACAACACCCAAATATAGTGGGATATACATGCTTCTCGAGTGCACATGGATCATTCTCAAGATAGACCACAAGCTAGGCCACAGAACAACTTTCAATGAATTCAGAAAGATTGAAATTATACAAAGTAATTTCTCTGACCACAATGGAATGAAGCTGGAAATCAATAAGGGCCAGATAACCAGATTAGGCACAAATATATGGAAATTAAATAACACACTCTTAGACAAACAGTGGGTCAAGAAAGAAATTACAAAAGATATCAGTAACTACCTTGAAAGGAATGAAAATGACAACACAACTTATCAAAACCGATGGGATGCATCAGAAGCTGCAATGAGAGGGAAATTCACAGCCATAAATGCATATATCAAAAAAGAAGAAAGAACTAAAATTGAAGACCTAATTGCACACCTAGAAGAATTAGAAAAACAACAACAAATTAGCCCCAAAGGAAGAAGAAAGAAGGAAATAACAAAGATTAGAGCAGAACTAAATGAAACAGAAAATAAGAAAACACTAGGAAAAATAAACAAAAATGAAACCTTGTTCTTCAAGAAGATCAATAAATTTGATAAACCCTCAACTAGACTAACAAAGAAAAAAGAGAGAAAATGCAAATATACAAAAAGAAGAAAGGGGATATGAGCACCGATCCCTCAGTAATAAAGATTATCATGAGAGGATACTTTGAAAAATTATTTTCCAAGAAGAAGGATAATTGAGGGGAAATGTACAAATTCCTAGAAACACACAAGCAGCCTACATTGAGAAAAAAGTAATTGATGGACTAAACAGACCAATCATGAGTAGTGACATAAAATTAGTCATCAAAAACCTCCCAACTAACAAGAGTCCAGGACAAGATGACTTCACAGGTGAATTCTAACAAATATTCCAGAAAGAACTAACACCAATCCTGCTTAAACTCTTCTGAAAAATAGAAGTAGAAGGAACATTGCCTAATTCATTCAATGATGCCAACATTACACTAATAACAAAGCCAAAGATGCCACAAGAAAGGAAAATTACAGACCAATGTCTCTAATGAACCTAGAAGGTAAAACATTCAACAAAATATTTAATTGTATTCAACAACATATGAAATGATTTACACACTACGACTAAGTGGGTTTCATCCAGGATATGCAAGGATGGTTCAGCATAAGAAAATCAATGTAATACACCACCTAAACAGATTGAAAGGAAAAACACTCACATGATCATCTCTAAAGATACAGAAAAAGCATTTGAAAAAATACAGCACACTTTCTTGATAAAAACACTGCAAAAGATAGAAATAGAAGGAAACTTCCTCAACATGATAAAGGGCATGTTTGAAAAACAAACAGCTAACATTATACACAATGGTGAAATCCTAAAAGCTTTCTCTCTAAGATCAGGAACAAGAAAAGTATGCCCAGTATCAATGATCCAATTTAAAATTTGTTAGAAGTAAAATTTTCTCAAGCACTTAGGTAAGAAAAAGATATAAAAGTCATGCAAATTTGAAAGGAAGAAGTAAAAATTTCATTATTTACAGATGACATGATCCTATACCTAGAAAGCCCTGAAAAATCTGCCATAAACCTTCTAGAGCTTATAAATGAATTCAGTGAAGTCACAGGTCATAAGATTAATGCAGAAAAATCAGTTACCCCTCTGTACACCAATCATGAGCAATCTGAGGAGGAAATCAAGAAAAAAATACCACTTACAATAGTAAATAGTAAATAGTAAAAAAACCAAATATCTAGGAATAAATTTATCTAAAGATGTAAATGACTTATACACAGAAAATTGCACAACACTATTAAAGGATATCAGGATATCAAGACTTAAATAAATGGAAGAATATTCTCTGTTCATGGATAGGAAGACTAAACATCATTAAGATGTCTATCTTACCCAAACTGATCTACAGATTTCATGCAATCCCAGTAAAAATTTTTACTGAATTCAAAAAACTATGAAATTTACTTAGAAGGGCAAGAGACCCTGAATAGCCAAAAACATATTGAAACTGAAAAATGAAATCAGCAGAATCACACTACCTGACTGTAAAACATACTACAGAGCTACAGTGGTCAAAACTGCATGATATTTGCACAAGGACAGACCTACTGACCAATGGAATTGAAATGAGAGTTTTGATATAGATACTTGCATATACAGTCATCTAAAATTTGACAGGGCCACTAAGCCCACATGACTGGGAGAGAATGGCCTCTTCAACAAATGTTGCTTGCTGAACTGGTTGTCCATATCCGAAAGAATGACAGAGGAACACCATCCTACACCTTATACAAAAATCAACTCAAGATGGACCAAAGATCTAAATATAAGAGCCAAAACCATGAAGACCTTGGAAGATAATGTAGGGAAGCATCTACAGGACCTTGTAATAAGAAATGGTTTCATGAACTTCACACCCAAAGCACAAGCAGGAAAAGAAAAATAGATAAATGGGACCTCCTCAAAATTAAATACTTTTGCACCTCAAAAGAGTTTGTCAAGAAAGTGAAAACACAGCCTACCCAATGGGAAAAAATATTTGGAAAACATATCTGATAGGAGCCTAATATCTAGCATATATAAAGAAATCCTATATCTCAAAAATTAAAAGACAAACAATCCATGTACAAAATGGGCAAGTGACTTGAATAGACACTTCTCCAAAGATTACAAATGGCTAAAAAGCACATGAAAAGATGCTCAACATCACTAGGTATTAGGGAAATGCAAATCAAAACAACAATGCAATATCATCTTATACCCATTAGACTGGAAACCATAAAAAAAAAAACAGAGGACTACAAGTGTTGGAGAGGATGTGGAGGAATGGGAACTCTCATCCACTGCCAGTGGGAATGAAGAATGGTCCAGCCACTGTGGAGGACAATTTGGCAGATCCTCAAAAAACAAAGTATAGATCTGCCATATGATCCAGCAATTCCACTGCTGGGTATATGTCCAGAAGATTGAAAGCAAAGACATGAACAGATATATGCACCGCAATGTTCATAGTGGTATTATTCACTATTGCAAAAAATTGGAATCAACACAAATGCACATCAACAGATGAATGGATAAATGAAATGTGGCATATACATACAATGGATATCACTCACCTGTAAGAAGGAATACAGTGCTAATACACAGGATAATATGGATGAATCTTGAAGACCTTATGTTGAGTGAAGCAAGCCAGGCATTGAAGTACAAACATTACATGACATCACTGATATGAATTAATCAAATCAAGCAGACTCAGAGAGCTAAGGTCTGGAAGATAGGAGTACAGGAAATAGAGAGAAGGTTGTGAGCCAACACCCATATGGGCAAAATCTATGATAAGTGGAAGTGACAGTTGTGCAGTGAAAGGATATGACAGGTGTGTAGTGTTACTATTGGTTTGGATGGTGCAAGTTTGACAGTGGGGTAGCATGTGGAGTTTGGGTTGTGTGGTCCATGGAACTGGGGTTGGGTTGGGGGAGGGAGCAAGTGAACTTGGGATTGGCGGGTATGTGGCTGAAACTACAATATTGGGAAAGCTCTTTTGGCAATATGAGAAGGAAGGATTAGGATGTTGGATGGGGAGCATTTGGGAGATGGTACACTTGGGGCTGTCATTTAGAGAATGTATGAGTGATCATTTTTTCATACTGTGTTGTATCACTGGGTGGAGATCCACATAATGAGCAAAAGGATTTGGACTCCCATACTGGGGAGGTCTGATATGTTCTCAAATAGATGGGTGGGTGTCTCATGAGAGCAAGTGTGGTTCCTAATATGAGAGGATAGACCAGTGTGTCAAGTGCTTAATGTTGTTGCAAGTAACTATGAATCTTGACCTTCAAGGTACAAAGCATGGTGGCTGCCTTGGGCCCCAAGGGGAGGGAAAGGCAGGAATAGAGTAGATGGAAGAGGGGGTATTTAGGGGGCAATTAAAGTGTTCTGCATGATCTTGGAATGATGGATACAGACCATCTTGAACTTCATCAAAATTTTATAAAAGTGTATGGTCTACAGTATAGATCATAATGTAAAGTATTGACCATGGTTAGTGCCTATGTTTCAGTATTTGTACATCAGTTGTAGCAAATGTACATTCCACGTGTAAAAAGGGTATTGATATGGGAAGGGGTAAAAGGGGGAGAATGCTGGGTATATGAGAGTTCCCTGTTTTCTGTATGTGAATTTACTGTGACATAAAACTTTTTTGAAGACAAAATGAAAAAAATTAAGACAATGGGGAAGAAATGAAAGATAATGTCCTTGTACATACAGGACAAAAGATATTATAGTGAAGACAGGCAAATTCAAAAAAATTTTAAATATTTTAAATTATTTTTTAATATCCCAATTTTTAAATTATTTTATTGTATTTTAGTTTTAGTTTTTCTAAATTATTATGTATTTTATTTCTAATGTTTAAACCTTGCATTATTATTTCATTTTCTCATTAATTGTATTTGGTGATAGCCTTGGCTTCATTTCTGAAGAAGTTTTAGACTAAAGAAATGTTACAGCTATGGCAGGGGGGATCATTGATGTGTAGTGCCCATTATGGGGGATATATGGGAGGAAGTTTTCACCTGGGTTTACATATAAGGTATATAAATGTGTTCAAATTTTTATGAGACATTGTCACGGTGGGTGGAAATTCACATAATAACCAACAGAAAATTGAATTACCATCCTGGGGAGCTCTGACACATTCTCTAATGAAACAGCAATAAACCCCAAGTGCAGGGCAATGACTAGTGAAGAAGGAGGGTCCATTGATGGGCCCTTGATATTGATGAATATGCTTATGAGCCTTTGCTCTTGAAATTGCAACTTAGCCTAGTGCTGTAGGGTGCCAAAGAGTTACCTCCTGAGAGCCTCCATGTTCCTCAAATGTGGGCTCTCTCTAAGCCAAACTCAGCATATAAATCCATTATCTTCCCCCCAGCATGGGGCATGACTCCCTGGGATAAGTCTCCCTGGCACTGAAGGATTACTACCAAGAACCAACTAGCAATGCAACTGGAAAAAGACCTTGAATTAAAGGGAGAAAAGGTGAAGACAAATGAGTTTTTATGGCTAAGGGATGTCCAAGTGAGTTGGGAGGTCATCCCAGAGGTAACACTTATGCATGTCCCAGCAGGATCTCACAGACTGCCAAAGTAGATAATACCCCAAATAGTGGGTCTTCTGAGGGCTCTGGAGACAACCACATCTTACAGTCATGGCAGATACTTCTGGAGTTTGGTGCCTTTCCAATGGGCCCTACTTTGGAGTTTGTGCTCCTGAGTGTTTCAGAGTTGGACTCAGTTGTGGCTTCTTTACACATGTCTCTTCTGTTCCTTCTCTTTGAACCTATATTTGGTGCTGGAGTTGGTAGGTGTACATCCAAGAGTCTTGAATCTTTGGGCTGTCCATGTGCCAGTGACACCTGAGCCTAGCAGAGTTTCAACATCTACTCTCCAGGTCATTAGACTCACCCAAGACAACTAAAAAGGAAATGAGAATGTACAACCACCATACCAAGGAACTGAGAGAGTCTCCAACTGTAAGCAAGAGAGTCTCACCCATCAGCTATAAGGGATTGAGACACCCTCTCAATTAGAGTTGGAATGGGCATCACCATCCCAGAATCCTCAGGATTGGTGAATAAAATATGGACTAGAGTGGATTTACTAGTATTTTACTATAGACTTATATGATTGTAACAAAAGAAGAAATTATATCATTCATTTGGAGACAGTGGCCACTGGAGGTGCTGAAGGCAGGGAGAGGGAAAAATAGGTGTAATATGGGGTCATTTTCAGGACTCGGAATTATCCTGAATGACATTGCAATGAGTGATACAGGCCATTATATATTCTGTCATAACCTACAGAATTGAATGGGAGAGAGTGTAAACTACAATGTAAATTGTAATCCATGTTTAGTGGCAATCCTCCAAAATGTGTTCTTCAATTGCAATGAATGTACAACACTAATGAAAGAACTTGTTACTGTGTGGAAGGGTGGGAGTTGTGGGTAGTGGGGCATATGGGAATCCCTTATATGTTTTTGTGTAAGATTTTGTGTAATCTAAGCATCTTTAAACAATATAACAGTTATTTTTAAAAGTCATTGCTAGCTTGTCTCTTCTTTGCTGTGCTTCTTTTTCCATGATTTCCCATTCTCCGTCTATATTGATTTTGTCTCCCACCATTATGTCTTTTCCTTCCTTCATCTTTCTGCCTTCCGCTTTCTGTTGTGGTTTTACATACCACATTTTTTCATTAGCCCACAACTTAAGGGTGTCAATTTCTATTTTACTTATCCTCTTTTCTTCTTTTATTATTATTATTAACTTTTTTCCATTCAGCTCTTTCTTTACTCTTTCTCTCTCTCCTCATCATTTTAGCCTTCTAAATCATTATATATATTTTCCTCTATTTGGTTTCCCAGTCCATTCTGGTACTCCACTTTTTTTCCTATTACTCTACACTGCCTACATGAGTTAAATGTTCATTTTATTAAGACTTATATGGCCCTTCTTCTAACTTTTATCAATATTACTATTATCCATCTTCATTTCTCACATCTTTCAATTCTTCTGGCCCTAATCTTT
>JAQZBX010078191.1:0-14147 GCA_029593785.1 Cabassous unicinctus
ACAGAAAGGCTCAGGCCAGATGCTCTGACCCTCCGTGAGGGCATCAGCCAGGCAGGGACTGCGCCGGGGCCTCGGAAAGGGGTTTCTCTGCGGGAGAGGCTGTTGTTGCAGCTGGTTGGCCAGCAGCCACGCTGAGCTCCTGCGCCGGCAGAGCTGCGTCTCCTCTCCTACGCACGTCCACCAGGGTACAAATTACATAGTATTAAAGGCCAAGACATTCTTATTAACAAAGAAAGAGAGAAGAACTCAGAAAAACCACTGTGACGGCACCTGCCCCTGTTGTGTAAGGAGCTGGGGGTGTGGTTGGGGTGAGGACAACCTCAGAGACCCAGGAACCTGTGGGGCTTTTAGAGAATCAAGAGGGCTTGGGGGGTTAGCACCCACTGGGGCCAGCTGTGTTTGTCCTTGGCCTCATGAAGATCAAAAGTGAATGTTGTCATCCCCAAATAATCCAAGTGCAGCCCCCAAGGCCTTATTCTGCCCCACCCAGCCCCATTCCTATACTCACACACACATTCGCTCCCACTCACACCCTCGCACCCTACACTCACACACCTGCTTGCACGACTCACTCATACACACTCACTTGCACCCACACCCACATACTCACAGACCCATTGCATGCTCACACACATACACCTGCACACACATATACAAGGATTAGAGGACGGGTGACCTAGGTGTGCTGGGAAAGAAACAAGAAGCCAGGTGGCTGGATTTCCTCCAAGGAGATTCAGCCCCTCTTGGTTTCACCTAGATTGGGAAGGAGCTTGTCTTCACCCCGCGCCTTTCCAGGCTGACCGCCCCCAGCTCGAAACCCAGCCACACAGACCTGGGCCCACGGAATCATTCGTGCCTGTGCTACCTGACACGTTTCACACCCCATCAAAAACTGTGTGTCGTTTTGGGGGAGGGGTGGGGATGTTTCCCATCCAATCTGGCCCAGGGCATGCTTGCCCCTCCCCCTCTCTCCTCCCTCTACAGTCCTTCCTGTTTTCTCTCCAACTCTGGTGCAGGGCTTTGAAATCTTGCTGAGAAGCAAATCTGTCCCTTCTGCTTCAAATGTTTATTTGTGGAAGTTCGGCAGGAGAACCGAGGCCGGTGCCAAGACCTGCCACACTGCTGGGAAATCTGAATTTCCCTCCCTTCCCCCTTCTCAATGGATGTTGATAGAGGAAATTTGGCCTCCTGGGTCTTTTGGCTCATGGTTTTCCCCTTTGCAAAATGTTTCCAGCATGGCATGATTCAGCTTTCTTTCCCTTTCCTACACTACTACTCGGATGCAGTTTTTAATTTTCTGACTTGCCTACCTTGGTGTCTTTGACTGCGACGGGGTGGCTGAACGTTGAGTTCAGGAGAAGAAAGGGTCAGTCTTGGGGGTCCTGATTACTTGCCCTGTTGGTTTTTGGCTCTGCTCCCTGTAACCTGAATCATTGGGAATAAACTGCCCCCTGCGCCGGCCATGGTTTCTGCTCTCAGGGGTCACTCGTTGCAGTTTGTTAAATTTCAACTATGCGTTCTAATTTTCTGATGGATATTGCTGTGTCAAAAGTCTCTGGAAAAGCTCCAAGTCTCCAGGATTTAATAATGAAATCCTATTAATGACTTAACTTCATGATTTCCTCTCTCTTCTGGTTTCCAAATTTTTGACCTTTCAATGTTCTCCTGCTCTGCATGAGGATTTGGGGAGGGGAGAAGAAAAAGAAGTGATGCCAAGTCCAGTAGCACTGAGGGAGTAGCAGGACTATTAAGGGAAAACAAAACTAAGTCAACAAACAGTTTTGTTGTTGTTGTTTTAAAGTGATTAAGCCATAACAAGTATACTTGATTTACTGCATTAGTAATTTGTTCTGCCAACATCTACAAAAATATGTATTACACTCAAAATTCCCTGCATGTGAACAGATTTCAATAAAGAAGAAATAAAAGAGAAATAGGCCTTGGCCTGCCTTGATTTTTTTCAGACTCACGGCAGGGCATAGGGCTAATTTTCATGAAACAGCAAATGTTTTTTTAAGGACATTTGATGTCAAAACTCAAGCCAGTGAGGACTCGAGCAGGCCCTAGGAAGGTTGCTCTTTAGAATAATGGGCCCTGGGGTCTGGGCTCTATTTATATAGTCAATATAGATCGAGTCCCTATGGCGTGTGCAAAGAGGGGTTGGGCAGCGGTGCTGCCCAGGGTAAATTGATTTTAGGGAGGATTTTGGTTTCTGATATTTCTAATTCTCTCTAGTATTTCTTAACCTTTTGATGGATTAGGACCACCACTGAGACTCTCCAACAGCTCTAACCCCTTTTTCTTCCTAGAGGGAAACGTAAGTTCCCATAGACACAGCGAGAAGTCAAGGAGCTGCTGAAGTCCAACCCCGTGTTAAGAGTTTTTACCCTAAAATTATTTTTCAACCTTTTACTAATATGTGTGCTTTCCTAAAAGGTCTATTACATAGCTATAGATTCTTCTATGACTCTCCTTATAAGTAATCAGCATCTCCCCTAAGGATGGGACGCAGAGGTGGGAGGACCAGGGCAGTCCTGTTGGCCCATGGGAAGCTCTGTGGCCTGGCCGTCAGGGGACTTGTGCTGGCTCTGGGCTGACCCCTAACTTGCTCTCGTTTAAAGGGGCCCCAGCTTCCCCATCTGTAAAAATGATATAAGCAAGACCTATTCTACATATCTCATGGGAATGTAGTGAAATTCACATTCGAAAACAGATGGAAAAGCACTTTGAAATGAAAAGCATTTTTGCTCTTACCAAAGCAAGAATACACCCGCTTTGTGCCATTACCCTGTCATCGCTCCCTTCCCAGAAATGTCCTCTTCAAACATTCAGCCAGCTCTCCTTCTTCAGACCCCCTTAAACTAGGAAGAAGTCTGTTTAGCAGAGTGACCCTGTGACAGCCCCCAGATTCCAAACTCAGATTTGCTATTGTCAACCACAAATACCGGGACTGAAGTCACCACAGAGAGAAAAAGGCCTAGTTTCTGTTTAGCCAGAGAGCCTCATAACCTGTCTGTTCACATAACCCAAAGCCCACCCTCTCATTCAAACCCTCTGTTCCCTCCAGGCCTGGGAGACAGCATGTCTCTGTGACTTCTCCCAGTAGACGGTTTGGCATTTTCCCCCCTCTGAGTGATTTAGTCTGAATTCTCCACTCATGACGCATTTCCTGGTACTCAGGGTGTCTCCTCCTGGTTGCCTCCCCACTGAAGCCAGCTTCCTCTCTTTTCATCTGATGCTTAACAACTGTCAGGTTGCAACAAACATGCTTCAAATCCACATGCTCCCAGTTACCTAGTAACAACTTCCCTCCCGGATAAATCTGGGTTTCCTGTAGCAGCAGACCCAGGACTGGACACGGTGGGCCCCACACAGTCTGTCCCCAGCCTCTGAATGCTTTCAAGACAGCAGCTCATCCCGTGACCCCAAATCTTCTACCCGCTCCCAGAGGCCATGTCATCCTCACAAAGACACTTTTAAACTGAAGCTACTTATTCATCCTTATGTTAGGTGTAGCTTCAATTAGAAATTAATATTCTTTTCCAGATTGTCTTCTTTGAATGAGAAAAAGTAAAACCAAGGAAAATTCAATTCATTAGATATTAAGTTCTTTTCATGTGCTGGTAGAGTGGTATCTCTTTGATCAAACATATCTGTTTGATGAACAACAAATACTACTCAAGATTTTTTTAGAGCTTATATGCTTTAGTCTGCCTTAAAAAAAAATATTGCACTGTCTCAAGGAAGAGTCATGTTTCCTATCCCTCTGAGAATTTAAACAGAGGAGAGGCCTCTTGGGTTGGCTGATAGCGAGGGCCACGTAGCAATTTCTTAAATACAGGGCCAAGGCCCGGAAATCCCTCAGACCAACCATAGTTGATGGGAGATGATAGAGACGCAGCACTTCTCCAGTCCTATTTGTATACCCAGTCTTCCTTAAGCCACCTGATCAGACCCCTTGGACTTGGTTGGCAGTGCTGAGCCCAGTAGTGACATGGAAGGGTTGTTTATTTTGGGGGGAAATTAAGTAAATTTGTTTGGCATGGGAAGCTGTGGGATGTGTGTGTGTGTGCGCGCATGTGACAGAGAGAGAGAGAGATGATACTTGCCAATTTGGTCTATGACCTTTTTTCCAGGAATGTTTTTACATTTCTATTCAAATAAACTTACAGTCTCTTCCGGTTCTTTTGGCAGGAACAATTCATGTGAATTTGAATAGATAATGGGGGAGGGAAACAAAGGAAGAAGAGAGCCCTGGGAAAAGCATTTTAATGGCAGCATTGGTCAGACAATTGGGGCACATATACAGGATTCTCCAGGGCCAGGCACTGTTCTGAGATAGAAGTGGTGTCTAAAATGAAGGTGTGAGTTCAAGACCTTCATTATTTACTATCCCCACTGGGAAAAAAATAGGAAGGGTATTGCAGATAGGATAAGAGACACATAGCTGGAGCTTAGGTAAATATCTGATGAATGACTATTAAATTATTAACAAGATAAAATAATAAAGTGTAAACCAGACACAAAAAGGCCTGCCAGCTGTTATTCTTCCTATTCCCTATCCCCTAAATCCCTGGTCTTGTTCTTATCTGGCTAGCTCTCTGCTCACTTTCTCTTCTGACCCTCCTCATTTTCCTTCCTCCTCTTGGAATTCCTGACTGTCCCCTTCTGTCTACAAACACTGCCCTCACCCTATGATCATCAACTTGTCTTCTTTCAAACACTAGTTCAAGTGTTACTTCCCTGGTCCTTTACGTCACCATCATGTCTTATAGAGACATCTATCACGGAACCTAAACCTCACTATAATCTGTCTCTTTTCTACTAGATTGTAATTTGTTCACTCGATTAATACAACAAATATTTATTTAACATCTGTTGTGTACCATGCCCCGAGTGTATAAAAACAAAATAAAGCCGATCCCTATGTTTAATTAGTTTACAGTCTAGTGGAGAGACAGATACATTACAAAAAATAATAGCAAACTAATACAAAAGTGATACACAGGTGCACTGAGAATTATGGAAATAGCTAGGAAGAATACCTACCCAACGGTAAGGGGAGGCAGGCAGAACATATTTGTAGGCTTTCTGGAGAAGAAGTGATTTCAGATGAGTTGACCCTGGCTAGTAGGGGTGGGGTGAGCTGGAGTATGTTAGGATGGGGTGGGAAGAGATGGGGTTGGTCATTTTACCCAGTAGACCCTAAAGTAACAGATAGAGTATTTAAGGCCACAAGCTTTTAAAAAGCCTACAAAAATGGTTGAGTCCTGAAAATAAAAAAGTATATAAAAAATTGGTTGTTTTTTCTCTGTGCAGCTTCTTTGGACTCTGGTCCTTGATTCCAGCTTTCTCCTAAAGCCATTTTTCAGATGTTCCTTGCCAACCCTCTCTGCAACCTGTGGGCTCATCCTGACCCACACTTATAGCTAGCACCAGTTCATAGGTCTCCAGCCTGGGGATTTGGACAATGAGGTGGGGATGGGGAAGAATCAATAATGACTTGCAGGCTTCTAGCTTAGGTGAATGGGTGAATGGTAGTTCCATCAACTGAGTGAGAGAGCACAGGAACAGAACCTGGTTTGGGAGAAGATGAAATGCAATATAGGACACGTTGGATCCAGGCAAATATCCAGCAGACAATTGGATGTACAAGTCTGGAACTCTAGGGAGAGGTCTGGGCTGGAGGTGCAGATTTAGAAGTCACCAACAAAAAGGTAGCAGGTGAAATGATAAAGTGGATGAGACTACCCAAGGAGAGTGTGCAGGGTAAGATAAGTGATGGCTTGGAACCCTCAGGAACCTAAGCATTTTAAGGAGAAGGTGGAGACAGAGGAGTTCATGGGAAAGAAGAGAAGGAACAAAAGAAACCAAGCAATAGCAGTGTTGCAGTAATCAAGAGAAGTACATGGTTAAAAGTGTCAAGAAAAGCAGAGAAGTCTGAGTAGACAAGACCCCAGAGCATCCATTAGACTTAAAAACTAGGAGGAAACTGGGGATTCTAGTTAAAGAGTCAGTTTTAGGATGGCAAAACGAGGAAGTGTCGGTGAGATCGTGAAATCACTGAAGATAGATCACTCTTCCAAGATGTGTGGGAATAAAGGATGGAGGAGGGAAGTTAGACTGTGGCTACAGGGGAATAAGTGCTCAGAGGAAGATTCTTTCTTTCCTATGTGAGAGTCGTGAGCACTTATATAAAGTGATATAGGGATGGGAATGATGAAGATATAGCAATGAGATTCTTGAAGTTAAACTCCATGAAGAGAAGACTCCGTTTTGTGCTTTGCTGTTTCCCCAGTGCTTAGCACGTAGTAGATACGTCATACCTCTTGTCGAATGTGTGATTACATTATTTAGAAACTGCGACTGGCTGTAAGTAACAGAATGCTGAAAAACAGTGGGTTCCATATTTCTCTCAAAGCAAGGAGACCTGTGGTAGGTAATCCAGGAGGGGTATGGAGCCTCCACAAATTTTCTCAAGAATGTAGCTCCTCTTCTTCACTCATCTCCATCATATGCTTGTTATCTGGCAGTCTCAAGGTGTCCACTCCAAAACCTGCAGCAAATCAAGTTTCCAGAAGGGAGAAAGGGAAGGGCAGAAGGACCTCCTTTTAAAAATCTTTCCCAGGAACCTCACCCTATGATTTCTCCTGGCACTTTATTGGTCAGAATTGTGTCACGTGGCCACCCCATGTACAAAGAAGGCTGGGAAATGTAGTTTTATAGTCAGGCATTATCACCTTTAGCCAAACTGGGTAGACAAATAGCAGTCTTTACCATGGTAACCACGCCAAGTCACAGCAGAAGGACCCAGGTCCAGAGACCATCCTCAGACAGAAGGAACACTGTAGATTCTGAGGTGGGTGTGATGTAGCTCCATTTTGGGGCAATGCAAGGGAATGTGAGGAAGATCATGGCCACTGGGGTCAGCTTTCTCAGTGAGGACAGAGATTTATTCGTTTTTTCTATCTCTTGTGCTTAGCACATAAATTTAGTCAATGTTTGTGGAATGGAAAAATTATTCTCTTTTCCTTTTGGTCTTCCTTAAGCTGAATGTTACTGATTTATTGAGACTCTTTTAGGCAACAGGGTAATGAAAATGCCAGGGGCCTGATCTCATATAGTTTCTGCCAAACCTTAGTCTTTAGGGAAAGCAAAAACACTGTTTGGGACAGGGTATTCTACAAGCCCTGCTACATAAGCCTATGTCGTTGGAATACAGACTATGGTAAAAAACATATATGGAGGTCTGTAGAACTGTCAATCAGGGGAAAGATGTAAAAATGAAATTAAAAGCTTTGTGCTTCTGGAAGGTAACCAAATTGTTCGTAGTGGTTACTCTTGTCGGGGGAAGAGGCAGATTGCAGAGTTTTTACCTCGTACTTCATATAAGTAAGTAGATATTACTTTGATTATCTCTTAAAGAAATGCATGCACACACAAAAAAAGTCCTTAAAGCTTCTTTATCTGGTACAGAACTACTTGGATAATAAAATAGATTGAGCAGAGCAGATGTAGCTCAGTAGTTGAGCACCTGCTTTGCATGTATGAGGTCCCGGGTTCAATCCCTGGTACCTCCAGAAAAAAATGGATTGAATTAGTAAAATTGAATATTTATAAATTTTCAGCAAGTCATTCACTTACCACTTCTTCATTGTATACACTTCAAACAGGACCTCACCATAAGGGAATTAAACTCCAAGATGAAAAGACCAAATGTATTTACTCTTTTTTAAAAAAGAAACTTAAAAACAGACTTATCTTGAAAAACCTTCTTTAATTGGATACTGAGGGGTGTGTCTTAGCCTTTAAGGTAACATTCAATCCAGCATAATTCATAAATCTTTTCTGAGCTTCTACAGAAAATGCCATAGATAAGAAGGTTGGGTGATACAGAGATGAAAAAAAGAGTCCCTGCCCTTAATGAGCATGCTGTTTCACAGATTATCAGGTATATAAATAATTATAGTCAATCTAACTGTTGCTAGAATAAGAGCATTCAAGCATTCATCAAATATTATTTTAGTGCTTACTGCGTGTCCAACACACAAATTTGGTTCCTGTCCACACGGAGCTCAGAATCTAATAAGAAAGACAGATGACAAGGAAGCCAGTGGCGAAGATTATAAAGAAGGAAACAAACAGGGTGCTTTAAAAGAGCATAACAGGGCAAGGGGAGTAAAGAGACATGGAAAAAGAAGCATCTAAATCTACCTGGGGACAACTGTCTTTCCCATAGCTGAGTTAGGCATGAGACTTGAACGATGAGTAGAAGCTTGTCAGACAAAGAAGGATGGGAGGAACAGTGTACAGAGCCAAGAGGCAGGTGAGACACTAACCTGCTCAGGGAGATAGAGAGAAACTCAGCATGATGGAAGAGGAGTAGGAGAGGAGGCTGGAGGCGGAGCCAGGCATCAGCTTATGAGAGGCCATGTGTGCCCAGTACTGCATTTGAGCTTCTCTCCTGGAGGCAGTGGGGAGCCATGGAAGATTGTTGAGCAGGGGAAAGGACAGAACTGGATTGGCCTGCTGGGTCACTCAGGCATAGTGTGGAGGATGCGTTGGAAGGGAAGGAGACTAGGGTCTAGAGGACCAGCAAGAAAGCTGTTCTGATGCAACGGTCTGGGAGAGAAGTGATGAAAACCTGAACAAGGGAGGGTCTAGAGAGGAAGAAAAAAAAAGGATGGGAGAATGTATTTACTTTGTATTCATTCATTCAGCAATTTATTTGTTTTTACATGCCGCCAAAAATCTTTTTTTATTTAAAACTTATTATAGAAATAAGTATAAAAATAGAATAATTAAAAAAACCCTCAAGTACCCATTACTCAGCTTAAATGACACTCCAACTTGGCCATTCTTGTTTCATCTATTCCTCGCTTTTTTCTGTAGTATTTAAAAGCAAATCATAGATAACTTATCATTCCATCCTTATATACTTCCCTATGTCTCTCTAACAGATAAGGGTTTATTCATTGCAACAAAACCACAATACTATGATCACATCTATTTTAGTTTTCCTTGGCTGCTTAAGCAAATAAAATGCAACAGGTTGCTTAAACAATGGGAATTTATTGGCTCATGGTTTTGAGGCTAGGAAGAAGTCCAAATCAAGACATTGTCAAGGTGATGCTTTCTCCCTGAAGATTGTGGCATTCTGGGGCTGGCTGCCGGTGCCCCTTGGTCCTGGGCTCTTCTGTCACATGGCAATGCACATGGTGGCCTCTCCTAGCCTCTCCTCTTCTGCATTCCATTGACCTTCAGCTTCTTGCTTCCCATGGCTTTCTCTCTTTCTCTGTCTGAATTTCATTCTGCTTATAAAGGACTCACATCCTGATTGAATTGGGCCATACCTTAACTGAAGTAACGTCTTCAAAAGGTCCTACTTACAATGGGTTCACACCCACAGGAATGTATTAAGTGTAAGGACATGTTTTTCTGGGCTACATAGCTCCAAACTACCATAAGATCCAACAAAATTAACAAAAGTTCCTTGATAGTATCTGTTTTAGTTTGCCAGGCTGCTGAAATGCAATATACAAGAAATGGGTTGGCCTTTACAATGGGGATTTATTTGCTTGCAAGCTTACAGTTTTGAGGGCATGAAAATGTCCAAATCAGCAGGCAACGCTTTCTTCCCAAAGATCAGCTGCCAGCAATCCTGGACTCCTCTGTCATACCGCAAGGCACATGGTGGTGTCTGCTGGTCCCTCCCTTCTCCTCTGGGTTTCCTTGCTTCAGCATCTGGCTTCTTCTGGCTTTCTCTCTCTTCCTCTAAATTTCATTCTCTTATAAAGGACTCCAGTAAGAGGAGTGAGACCCACACTGGGCCATGAGCTGAATGAAGCAATCTAATTAAAAGGCCCTTAGCTGAAGTAACCTAATCAAAAGCTCCCACCCACAATAGGTTCATACCCACAGAAATGGACCAGCTGTAAAAACATGATTTTCTGGGGTACATGCAGTCTCATACTACCACATTATCTAATACCCAGTCTGCAATCAGTTTCCCTGATTGTTGCAGCTGATTTGTTCAGATCAGAGTCAAAATAATGTCCACACACATTTTATTGATATATCTCTTAAATCTCTTTTCATCTTTCATAGGTCCTAGGGGGGTAGTTGGGTGGGAGAATCAACAGGACTTTGTGATTATCTTGCCTTTGCCAATAGGTTTACCTGCCTGCTTCCTCCATTCCTACCCACTCTTCTCAGCCCCTCTCACCTCTGGGAAAAACAGGAAGTTAAGTGCTTTGCCCAAAATACATTGATGCTATTTTCATGCAGTTTGGAAAGAAATCCTGGCAAGACCAATCCCTAAGACCCGTATTAGGTTTAAGGAGAGGAGACAGCTTCTCAGTGGTGTAGTTTCCGTGGCAGGTGTGTGGTCCTTCCTCTGGAAATTTCTTCCTGGCTGCTTTGTATGTGTCATCCATAACAAAGCCTTTCATTTCGTAGTAAGAAAATAAGCCTGAAGTGCTGATATCTCCTGAGTGTACTTAAATGTATACTAAGGTTGCAGGGTCAGAGGGCACATGAGTGTCCCTGTACTTATAGCAGGGAGAAAGGGAAGCAAGTTCCCAAGCTTGAGTCTAGGTTGGTCAAAGACTAACTACCTGCTTCTCAACTTTGCCACAAACTGGATCAATCCAACAATAGTTTAGGAAAACGCACTGGCATATAAAAAGCCTAGGCTTGTGGCCTGGGAATCACAAATACTTGAATTAGAATTTCATATCAAGCTTGATCAAATGCAGATCCTCCCCCCACCTCACCTCACCCAAGACCTACTCAAGTAAGCTCTCCACCTGATAGTGATGCACACTTGAGTTTGAAAACCACTGCCTTAAAACTGAGAATTCAGTCCTAAAAGACTCTTATGGGATCAGTGATTTGAATCTATGAAGAACAGAGTCATCCAATCAGGACTTGACCTCTGGGTTCCTGGAAAGCAAGGTGTTCCCATCAGGGTCTGGGGCTTGGGGGCCAGCCAGCTTGTGGGCTTCCACGTTGCCTACCAAGGTGGAAAAATGCATGAATGGTTTTGTACTGTTGCATGTGCCTGGGGTCACGAGGACACTGTTGTCAATTGAAGAATCTGCAAAGAAACTTCTCTCTGATCCTGCCAGCAGGAGCTTTAAAAGAAAGGCATTGTAATGGGTCATATCTCCCGTAGGAGAGTAGTATTGAAAAAAGGAAGAGACGTAACTGGCCTGAAAAAGGACACAAAGGGATCAAAGACCTGAACAACCCTGAGGAAGCCTGGGAGTGTCTACAAAGCCCCAAAGTGAACAGATGGGCACCCTCTGCTCGCAGCAACCTTCCTTTGCACTCGAGCAAGCTGTGCGCTGTTTGCCTTCCTCCAGGTGTCTTGTTTGGTGTGTCTAAACCAGCAATCACAATCATTTTGGTGTATTTAATGCCACCATGAAGCTATTTGTGATTGACTTTAGCTCAGCAGGGTGACTTGGAATAAAGTCCTTTGATTTTCTCAATTAGAGAAAAGAATTTTGTTTCTGGAAGCAACCTTGTAGAAGAGATTCTGTGATCAGAAAGAAATGAGGAAATATTTCTCAAGTATACAGTAGATCAGACAGTGCTTGTGTGTGTATGTGTGTGTGTGTGTGTGTGTATATATACTTTTTCTTTTTTTAAAAGTATATATATATATACTTTTTCTTTTCCTATCAATTACAGCTTTCCACACTCCTAGACAGCAATTCTCAAGGTGTCAATCTGAGATCCTGGGGAAGAATATTATCTGATATGTCTCCAAGAATTCAAGAGGTAAGTGGCCTGATGCTGGTAATTATTATTTCATTATATTTTTCTACCATTTTACCACACTTATTATGTCAAATCATGTAATGTACCTCAAACCTGTTTGAGGAGAAATACATTTGATCTTTCCATCTAACAATTTCAAAGCACCCAATCATATCCTAAATTATTTGTACTGCTGAATGAAGGGCAAAAAGAAGGGAACCATGTTTCTGGTTTTACACCTTGGAAGACATGCCGCTGAAAGTAAGCAACTTGCCAGAGTTTGGGATTACAATTGAATCTAAGTCTTTCTAGTGCCGAGGTAGTCCTTTAGTTTGCTATGCTCTTAAAATACACATAAATATACAGCACTAATAATAGCACATACTTATAAAGTGCTGATAGGCACTATTCTGTTTTACACACATCAACTACCTTCATAACAAAGAAAATAATTGACATTTTTGGTGTTTTTTGTAAAAGATCTGCATTTTAATTAACACATGGTTGCACAAACATTTCCCCAGATAGAAATTTATTCTTCCACTCAGTAGCTGAGAGGTGTTGGGAATATGATGATAAACAAGGCAGATACGGCCACTGCCCTTATAGAATTCATAGCCCAATGGGGAAGAAATGTGTGAACCAAGCAATTACCTTAAAGCGTGATGAGTGTCATGAAAGGGAGGCACGTGGTGAAGTGTGATTTTCCCCAAGCCTTTTCCCTCTCCAGTATTTTCAACCACAGTGGGCTTAGCTAACCTAGAAAAGCATGGTTGGAATAGGTCTTCATTAATTCAACCTGGGCAGAGAATGAGTCCTACTGCACAGGGCAAGTTGGAGAAGGGCCCATTGTACCGATATCCACCTGCTGCAGTGAGAGTCTCTGTTTAATAATCTTTTCCTTCATTAGCATTTTAAAAACTTTTAAGTATAAGTATAAAAGGGTTATACTGTAAAAAGATCCTCAAAGCTTATCAACATTCTTTTTTAAATTTTTATTTATAAATGCATATTTTAAAGAAGCTTTAGATTACATAAATGTTACATAAAAAATATAGGGGATTCCCATATACCCCACCCCCCACACACACTTTCCCACATTACCAGCATCGTGCATTAGTGTGGTTCATTTGTTACAATTCATGAGCACATATTGAAACATTGCTACTAACCGTGATCTATAGTTTACACTATAGTTTATACTTTGCCCCTCACAATTTTATAGGTTTTGACAAAATGTTTAATGGACTGTATCCATCATTGCAGTGTCATGCAGGACAATTCCAATGTCCCCCAAATTCCCCCATGTTACACCTATTCTTCCCTCTCCATCCCCTCAGAACCTCTGGTGGCCACTGCCTTTATATCAATGATAAAAGTTCTTCCATTGCTAGGAGAATCGTAAGTCTACTTTAGTCCATAGTTGCATTCTCTCCTTATGTTTATTCATTTCTCAATCTCGAGGATTTTCTCAACACTCAATTCTGTGTGGCAGTTCCAGAAAGATCCTTGCCTGTGTAGGTGACAAGTCTAAGCATTTGTGAATGAGGTTGAAGCAGGTGGCGCAGTTTATATTAATTGATAATGGGCCTTTTGACCTCGAAACAGCCTCCTTCCTCTTCGAATGCTTTGATTAAATGAGCAACATAATAATGGTAATAGTCCCTTACAAGACTATCATGAGGCTCGCTGTTGTCGAAGCAATTGGAAATTCTGACTTTATTATTGAAGCATCGACTGTGATTATAGGCATGACTCTGTGTGGATTGCATGTGGCACTCATTAGTTTCAGAGGGCAAGTGATGGCATGTGGACAAGGGGAGGGATGGCAGGTAAAAATCCCTTATTGCAGTAGAACTGTTTTCAGTCTCACCTGATTTAATCCTGATGCTTTTTGAAATTCCCAAGTTCTTGAGAAAATGATTTATAGGGTGTGTCTGCGGAATAAAAGTAACATTGTTTTTATTTTCAGTTTCTCCCAAAGTAAAGCCAAATGTTTTTATGGGAGCTGAGATACTGGCAATTCTGGCACCCCTCAACTTATTTCTCAGCAATGCAGATAAGTCTTCGCAGGAAAGGCTCAGTGAGTGCCAGGGGCACCATGTGCAGAATAAATGACCACCAGCCTTTTCACTGATTGGCACAGAATTTAAAAAGTCCTTTTCCATGCAAATATTCTCACTGTCCTGATTTTGTGATAATCAGGGTAGGCTAAACATTCACTAGATTAGAAACCATGCATGTGTCCCCAGAGCTAGTTTTTCTCCCTAGGTCTGGTTTTTGGAATGCTGGTAATAAACTAAGCCTGATTTATTATATGACCATCCTGTATGGGAAAAGACTGTAACTCTGGGTATCTTTGGTCAACCTTAAGTGATATA